>OVBI01000046.1:0-219452 GCA_900406495.1 Sisymbrium altissimum | reverse complement strand
TTAGATATTATTGTTTGAAAAATATATTACAAACCATTTTCAAACGTTTTCTTTCATCGACGTCCAACAATATATTCCCTGTTTTTTTTTTTAATAAGTAATAGATCGCTTGTTTTGAATTGCGTTATCGTTTAATTCCGTTAAATTGTATACCCTTTTCCGGCAACCTGCGTCTTATCATACCGAGGACAATAGCTTGTCGGTAAATTAATTTATATGACAAATTTGTGGCCATTTATTCCGACATCTTACCAGCGATCACTTATTTCTGCTACTCCGAGAATGTTCTGACAAACTTATTACGACGATTTCCCGAGTAACACAACTTCTCGCCTTAAACCGACAATTTTCCCTCATACTTCTTACTTCGCCGGAAACATGTCGGACGTTTACCGGAACTATACCGACAATCCATTTCCTCACTAATTGTTCTCGGTATGTGACACTCCTTCTTGTAGTGTCAGGTTGAAACAGACCTTGCCGAATACATAGAATTTTAGGGAATGCAGCAGTTCTGAGGGAGCTCACTCTTCGTTTGCATTGCGGTGAAACTGAAGACAACAATCAAGCTATTAAGCGAATCATATAGGTTTCCAAGACGTTCTTCGGCTTTTCAAGTCCTCGTTCATTCCTATTGAAGTTGTTGTGAGGATCAAGCTCAAGTTTAAAACGCTGTAACCTTCCTAGGTGTTCTTTTAGGTTCCATACTTGTTCCCATTCGACATGAATTATGTTGTTCGGGTAAATTCATGATTCCGTAATATTTGGGATATCTTTGTCAGTATTTATTGTTTCAGTTTTTATTGGAAGCACTTGTAATAATACGATACATAGATCTCAGCTACCTTTTGGATGCGTGTACTATAAATATTAATATTAAAATGGAAAGCCAAAATTTGGCCCCTCGCATCGCATTCATGGCAAAACCACGACTTTTGATGTTTTATTAGTACAGATGAACAACACATCATGTGAATTTTCAAAACAAAACCCACAGCTTTGATGTTTTTTCGGTCAAAACCACAGGTCATAAACTATTCCAAGTTGTATCCTGATCGAAGTTCTTCTAGAAAACGATTTTATTAGAAAAATATATTCTAGGACGGGTTTACAAAAAGGGTAAGAGAAACAAAATCTATCGTATACTCCTTAATGACAATAATTATGTGATATTCAGAAAACTGTCCACGATGATTTTGATCAATATAATCAAACCAAAACTTAAGCTTCTTCTTAGGTGTTTTTATTTTACCAATGCATTCATCAATCACAGCAAATCTTGAATTTATCCAAAAGCGTTTTGAATGTATACCCAAAAACATAAATCATGATAGATTCTTGTGTTTAATACGTAACGATAACAATACCTAAGAAGAATTAGCGTTACGTATTAGACACAAGAACCTATCAAATCGATGATTTATGTTTCTGGGTAAATTCAAGAATTATCTTGCCGACAGTACAATCTTAATAATTTCGTGAACGTTGATAATTTGTCAACAATTATTGTTTGTATGTTTGATATATGCGACGGACAGATCTAAAAGCATCCGAGAAGCGGAGAAAATGCGTGTACTAAGCATAACCTAACACCTCAGTGCCAAAAGCTGTCCCCTCTCCTACCTTATGCAACCATCACAATCAGGCTACCGTTTTGATGTTTTTCTCTTTGAATAACAGATTCGATCATTGACTTAACTATTTTTCCTAAAAGTTTTCATGTTTGGCATTTGCTTAAAACTATACCCAAACAGTATCTTTATTTGAACAATTTCAGGAGTATACTAATAGAATTCACATAAGATAAGAGTAACACGAAAAATCCTTATAAATATATATATATATATATATGTGACAGAAGTATAATATATCATTTATCACACCTTTGATTGTATTAGCGGGAATATTCGAAAATTCTTAGTAGAGAAATCTTATCCAAATAATAAATTAGCCGTCAGCCACGTGTACAGCACCAATATGTTTGATACGTGTAGTCAAGTCGCAATATGCAACTTTGACTATTCAAATTAATACAGCCAATGGATCAAAGTAAAGAACCTATATATATACACACCCACAAACCCAATCTTTTTATAAAATCATCTCACACTCCACTACTCAACCTCAAAGCAAAAAAGAAAAGAGAAAATCAATCATGCTTCGATTCGTAATCGTAGCACTTGCCATTGCCACTGTTTCGGTGGTCACAGCCCAAGTCCCACCTGAGAAGCAATTCAGAGTGGTAAACGAAGGCGAGTTCGGCGAATACATCACTGAGTACGACGCGAGCTACAGATTCATCCAATCACCGAACGCGAGCTTCTTCACGCGTCCATTCCAGCTCTTGTTTTACAATACTACCCCTAGCGCCTATGTCTTAGCTCTCCGAGTCGGACTCAGAAGTGAAGAGTCACTCATGCGTTGGATATGGGACGCAAACCGGAACAACCCCGTCGGTGAAAACGCGACGCTCTCATTCGGCCGCGACGGCAACCTCGTGCTCGCCGAGTCAAACGGCCGAGTCAAGTGGCAGACCAACACAGCCAACAAAGGCGTCACCGGATTCCAAATCTTGCCCAACGGCAACATCGTGCTACATGACAAAAACGGCAAGTTCGTCTGGCAGAGTTTCGACCACCCCACTGATACACTCCTCACCGGCCAATCACTGAAAGTCAACGGACCTAACAAACTCGTCAGCCGTAAATCCGACATGGACGGCTCAGATGGTCCATACAGCATGGTACTTGACAACAAAGGCTTAACCATGTACGTTAACAAAACCGGTCAGCCCTTAATATACGGTGGATGGCCTGATCATGACTTCCGCGGAACTGTAACGTTCGCCGTTACAAGGGAGTTCGACAACTTAACGGAGCCGTCAGCTTACGAGCTTCTCCTAGAACCTGCACCGCAACAGACGACGACGACTAACCCGGGTAATAACCGCCGGTTACTCCAAGTCCGACCCATCGGAAACGGAGGAGGAACTTTGAACCTGAACAAAATCAACTACAACGGAACTATTTCGTATCTAAGGCTAGGATCCGACGGGAGCCTCAAGGCCTTCTCGTGGTTCGATCCAGCAACGTATCTCACATGGGAAGAGAGTTTCTCTTTCTTCTCCAGCTACTTCGTCCGTCAATGCGGCTTACCGTCGTTTTGCGGCGATTACGGTTACTGCGACCGCGGGATGTGCGTTGCGTGTCCCACACCCAAAGGATTGCTCGGATGGAGCGACCAATGCTCACCACCTAAAACGACGCAGTTTTGCAATGGGACCAAGGGTAAAACGATTAATTACTACAAGATAGTCGGCGTCGAGCATTTTACTGGCCCTTACGTCAATGATGGACAAGGCCCAACTTCTGTGAACGATTGCAAGGCCAAGTGCGATCGTGATTGCAAGTGTTTGGGTTACTTCTATAAGGAGAAGGACAGGAAGTGTTTGATCGCTCCTCTTCTTGGTACGCTCATCAAAGACGCCAACACTTCTTCTGTTGCTTACATCAAGTATTAGTGTGTTCCCCTCGTGATTTATTTACCGAGCCCAACATGAATACGTAAGAGACTTAATGAATAATCGGTGTGCTTGTAATGATTTGTTAAATTCACCGTTTAATAATTGTATTACTTTTTTTTTTAATCTAAAAGCCATCGGCTTTATTTTCTATCCATAATATACCTTTGATAATCGGAGTACTGTCTGAGTATTAATTATTTCGTTACCTCTTCAGTTTCATGTAGGCCTTGTTAACGGACAGTAAGTTCGTTTCTAGGTGGACATATAAGTGTTCGCAAGGCCGGCTCAAGAATGTTTTTTTTTTTTTCGCTTATAACTCACACACACTAACCGTATTTAAACTTGGTTATGATACATCAATTTTATAATAAGATTTTTAAATTGCTACAACAAGCAATACTGATATCCATCTCATGTCCGATCCGTCCTGGCACGTGCTAGACTATATTCAACTGTCCTAATCAGATAATTATGATACAAAGTAAGGGAATATAATTTTGATAATTGCTACTGAATGTGATTTTTGTCTAAATAACTTGGCCCATGTATCCTTCCTAGCACTCCTTTGATCGGCCCTTCAATTAACCAAAGCCCAAACCAAGTTGTTTGGTATGAGCCTACATGGGCCATTTCGGCTGTGCCGTTCGTTTTTCCAACACTGCTGATCTTCCCAGCACTCTCATAAAAGAAGTCGACACTTCCGTTGGTTAAATCAAGTATTAGAATTCTCACCATAATTATCAGCCTTATATATACCTAATGAATAGCCAGGTGAGCGGTTTATGATTTACTATAAAAATTAAGCTATATATACCACCACGTAGTTTTCTTTTCTGTTTATTTTCCAACTAACTAATAATGGATAAGTATAGTATACACATATACCCCTTGATTAAAGTCGATCTAATTATCTTGGTTTCCTTTTTTACAATATGCATTTAATGCTTTTACATTAAGAATATCGAGACAAATCGATATTGTTGTACATTTCATTTTTTTTTAGTTAATGATTTGATTTGATTGCCCTGGGACCATTTTCTATGCATACGACTGATTACGCTGTTTTTTCGTTCTTATTTGAATGACGAACTGTAAGAAAAAAAACACAAAATTAATAAAATATATGTGGATTTTGAGTGAATTTAGAAGACGCAGAACCTAGGAGAGTAGGTAGTCATGGATTTCATTATAAAATAAGGAATCCAAAAAGTTATGCTATCATTAAAAAAACTATTCGAATAACTGTTGGATAATCGATATTCACCCAGTTTATTATATGTAATTTTCTAACAATGATTGGTCAGTGCCTCCCTCAGCGGCAGCTAAAACTAAGTAAATAACTATCTTTAAATATATTATTATTGTTATTATTTTTTGGACTAACTATTCTTAAATATATTAATATAAATCAAAAATAGAAAATATCTGTAGATGACAGAACTAAATAAGTAAATGCAAGCGTCCATTGCGGATCTTCCGGATTGGGACCTCCAAAGATTTTATCTGTTTCGGTTCTATTTCAGAGAATCGTATTTGTTTTGAATAAAATATTAAAACTAAGAGCCGTTTGGGATTGGGACCTGGGGGGTAAAGCAAGGTCCATTGGGCTCGATTACGGGCCTGTTACTTTGTCTATCTATCAAAATCAATTATCGGTATTTTTTCTAAAGGTTTTTATTTTATTTCTTACATGCAAGAGTAAATGCTACAGAAAACAGGTTACTGTTGTCGCTACGGGTATAAGTACTGATATTTCTAATTAGACCAGATTATGTTTTCAGAGTTTATGCGTAACAAGGAAAAAACAGTGTTTGTGTTAATTGTCCTTTCCAGTATTATTATTTTCTTTTGTTTACACATAATAGGGCGGCAATATTCGATTGATGACAATGATTGCTAAGCTGAATGGAAACATAATTATAATTTTAATGGCAACAAATATTTAAATAAAGTAAATAGTTAACAATACTTAAATGCTAATCGTACAGATCAAAGGAAGAGAAAATAATGTGATAGGTCTACCGATTGAAAAAGAAAGAACTAAAGCACTCTTGTGGATCCCATCTCCTGTCTCCCTCATCTATCACTAATAACCCGAAATTCCAAAAGATCATCCACATAATTTGCATTTTACTTAGTTAGTTAATTATATATACATCTACGTTTTACGTTGGTTTGGTCTGAAATAATATCGGTCACTTTATGTTTAACTAAAAACGAGCTGGCTGATAACAAACGATTTATTCGAGGTTGATTGTTTATAGAACATTAGATTTTGCTGATTAAAAAAATAAAAGTGTAGAACTCTAGCTTCGTATTAGTCTTGTTTTGATGCTACGTACGTGTGTATCTCTCTATGTATATATTCCCATCAAATAGTTTACGCGAGAATATAATAAGATTATTTCTAATTAGTGTAGAATTTTTTCTAAAGGTTTTCCCCACTATCATTGACATAGTTTCTCTATATTCCTCTCTTCTTTTCCTTCAAAGACCCAAAATTCTTTTAAAAAAAAATTAGAAAAAAATCTTATGAATCATCTGTACTAGTCATGTAGGGATTATCATCGATCGAGAAATCAAAGAGAGCCGATCAAATCCATGGCTAGTCCTAGCAACAAAGGCAAAGGCATCGCAGAAGGATCGTCGTCTCAATCGCAACCACAACCGCAGCAACCTCAATCACCTCCTAACCCGCCAGCGTTAAGCCGGTACGAGTCACAGAAACGGCGAGACTGGAACACGTTTTGCCAATACCTTCGTAACCAGCAGCCACCGGTTCACATCTCACAGTGCGGTTCGAACCACATCCTAAATTTCCTACAATATCTTGACCAATTCGGAAAAACGAAAGTTCATGTTCATGGATGCGTTTTTTTCGGACAAGTTGAGCCGGCGGGACAGTGTAACTGTCCTCTAAAACAAGCGTGGGGGAGTTTGGATGCTTTGATCGGACGGCTAAGAGCGGCTTACGAGGAGAACGGAGGGTTGCCAGAGAGAAACCCGTTTGCCGGCGGCGGAATTAGGGTTTTTCTTAGGGAAGTGAGAGATTCACAGGCAAAGGCAAGAGGAGTTCCGTACAAGAAAAGGAAGAAGAAGAAGAAGAGGAATCCTATGAAGAGTCATGATGTTGGAGATGGTACTACGGGGACTAGTAGCTCCAACTTGCCATCTTAGCAAGCAAACAAAAAAAAATATAATAAAACAAAAATGGGATTAATTAATGGTAAGCATTTATTTTTCTCTATATTTTATCACTACTGATTTTCAATCAGTTACCACGTTTATGATCTTTTTGCAATTCTACTTATATATGTATTTGAAATAGATCTCGATAGTACGTACGCTCTTGTTGCAGACTTTAGTTTTATACACACGCCAAACTAAGATCATCTATATTGACATGTGTGGTGAAAAATATGATGATCTAATTTAATATGATCTTACTTGTCTAAGATCATTTCATGCATAATATGTGAAGAATGTGACTCATAATCACTTTGTTAACTACAATGTAAACCCTAGCGAGTATATACAAACACACGTACGCAAGAAAACCCTAGTTTTGGCTTATTTAGGTGTAAGTGTGTATTTATGAATGTATATACATGCATCTGTTAATTGCAGCAATCTTGATATCAAATAAAAATATATACATCATCTATAGATTCTAGATTTTATCACTTCTTGGTAAATTAGTATCTTGCGGTGGGTTCTTTATTTGATCTTTAAATGTGTCACAGTGTCACTTTGCTTATTCAGTATTTATAAACGCGAAAATGGTGCATTTGTTTTTTCTTTCTCATATTAAGAATCATATCAATACACAGTGGAACTTAATAACTACATAGGAAACGATATATGTTATGATTCGTAGACTTTTTGTGTTTAATTTAATAATGATTTTGTAGACCTTTTCAAATCATACTTAATCAATTCTAATCGTGTGTTGTAGACAAGAGTTTAGACTATCCTAAAACATGTCTGGATCGATGCTACTGTTACGGTGTATTGGTCGAGGAAAAAGAGCCATGCATGGATAAAGCCCACCCCGATGGCGTTTCAATAGCCGTAATCTCTAGAAATAGACTAGACCAAATTTTGATTTGTAATATAAGATGTAAACGCACATGAAAAAATAGTTTGTATGACTAAAATAAATAATCGTCGTGGCCAAGATATCACATATTGATCATATGTAGACTTCCCATTTGATTAGATTTGTGAAATAGGAATAGAAATGAACTTGATACATATTCCTTTATCTCACAATGTTGACTCATCAAGGCCATGATCAGCTATATATATAGAGACTAAATATTACATCATCAAATATTTCAATTATCTTTGGCATTAATTAATTACTGTTAACAATTTCTCCCTAAATGGTTTTATTCACTTGTGCTAATATTGGACTTGAGGAGCAACCCCCAAGAGATAAATAACTTTTGGTCTCTTAGCATATACATAATGGGTGCATTGCTAATTGTTAAGCTGTATTTGCCTAATTTAGTCCCAGTAAGAGAGAAACGTAAGTGTTATTACCAAACGTTGATTCTGGTATATTATTTTATCTTTTATTCGATTTTGAGTCGTTTGATTTTTGCAGGATAGATATTTAATCGAACTCAGCGATTTAACATTAGATCCTAACAATTGAAAAGGTTGTCCATGACCACCGGCAATGTGGTATGACATATTGACACTCGACTACAACTCTATTGTTAAGATCTAATGTTAAATCGCTGAGTTCGATCAAATCTATTAGCCTAGAAGCTGTTAACATTGGCAAGTCATTCACAAATCCATATTGTACGTTAATTAATACGTGTGTAAGTGTGTGCACTTTAATTTGGATCAACGAGAGCGTTGAGTAAAAGAAACCAATGCAGATTTTATTGGCTACTTAAAACAAATGATTAGTTTTCTTTTAAAAACAATTCTGGATCAGATTTTAAGTTCAATGAATATTAGGATATAATAAAAGTCAACTCGAGACTGAAAAAATTGTCAAGCTTTTGATGTGGAGACAAAGAGTCAATTGGCAAGGCCGGAAGTTCCGTAACACATTTCTTCTCCTTGGGTCAACTCTAATAGTCTTGTAAAATCTCCCGATCTCGTCTTGCTGCCCCATCAAATCGAAACCATGTCCTGGAAAAACTGTTGTTCAAGAACAGAGAAAACAACATCTAAAAGATCATCTCAAAGTGAGCTATCATCATTGAAGAACGGAGGACTACTAGTGGAAAGATTGGTCCGTATTTCAAACGGAGTCTACAATCCTTTTTGTATATTCACAGAACACGAGCTGAAGCAAGCAACCAAAGACTACGATCAAGATCTTGTCTGTTTTCGTGACGATAACTACAGATTGTTTCATGGAGTTCTTGAGAACAGAGGAACCGTGCTAATCAAGAAGACCAATGATATCGAAGAGCTCGTGGAATATTGCATAAGGGAAATCGCTATTGCTGCATACGTAAGCACGAATATGAATCTGGTGAAGCTTCTTGGTTGTTGTTTGGAGAGTAAGGTACCGATTATTGTCTTTGAATACGTTTGTGGGAATCTATCTGATCACTTGAAGAAAAAGAAAGGGATTATCCCATGGAGATGCAGGGTTCGTATAGCTGCTCAGATTGCGGATGCGATTGCTTATCTCCACTTAGGGAAATCTCGACCTCTGATTCACAGACATGTGAAAACAGAGAATGTTTTACTAGACGAAAACTTAAACGCCAAGTTATTCGATTTCGGACTGTCCCTAGAAGTTCCAGAAGGGGAGACCTCTGTAGAAGCACTAGTCGAAGGAACAATAGGGTTTCTAGCTCCAGAATCGGTAGTTACCGAAAGATTTAACGAGAAGACGGATGTTTTCGCCTTTGGTGCTACGCTGATCGAGATTTTGACTGGAAAAGAGCCTCATGATGTGTTCATTGGAGCATCTGATCACCGGACTAACCATGTCACTATTCCAGTCGCAGAGTCTTCTCTCACGCCTGTCTCTTCGCCAAAGAGAAGAGATCTTTTGGTGTTCTTGAAGGCTAATCTGATAAAGGAAGGGAAGCAAAATGCTTTAGAGGCGAGCGCAGAGCTCGCTGTGAGCTGTGTTGAGATATTGCCAGAGAAGAGGCCAACAATTGAAGAAGTAGCTAAGAAGCTGAAACAAATTCTGAACATGTAAAGTAGACATATCTCAATTCGTACCCAGGCTATAATGTTCTCTAGTGTTGAAGTTGTCTAAAATAAAGAAACGGGGTGAAAAGGCCTGTTTCTCAGAAGTTCAAATTCGTTCCTGACCGCTTGGGTTTAAAATTCTTCAAAACAGAGAATTGTGGTGAAAATATAACAAAGTGAAAGTTCATGACCTAAATGGTTCAAAACAAGATATTCGGGGTGAAAATAACAATCACTTAATTAAAATGCAGTAAACGGTAAATTATAAAGTAAAAGGGACCTTTGATAAAAAAGAAAAGTAAACTACGATGACAAAAACGGAACTGAAAGTCTTGTCTTTGAGGGGAAGAGCGGAAACCACAAAGTATGAACCTTTACGACGATGAATCTCTGAAGCAGGAGGTAATCTACCTTCACTCGCTCTGGCACCAAGGTCCTCCGACCCGAAACCCAATCCCTAGTCCTAATTTCAACCCGTTTCACGACCCGGTTCAGAGATCCAGGTCGAATTACACCTCGCCGGCGAATTTGCAGCTTATCTCTCGCTACGGAGCCGTTGGTCCGCCGATCATATCGAGAAACCATATTCATCCTCAGTTTCTCCACAGCAATAAGCGTCCGAGGCCCGAGTCTGATCGGGAATGGCCAGTGAAGGAACTGGTTCGTTCTCCTCATACGGGATCTAGATGGCCTGAAGCCAAGCCGGCTAAGAAGGCGCGAACTCTTTCGGAGGAGGAGAAAGCGAAACTCGCTGCAAATCAGCTTCAGAGAGATATCCATCGCACCTGTCGCGAGTTCTTCGGCGGAACATCCGGCGAAGAAGGCAGCTCCGTCGCTGATGGAGGTGGATCGGATACTGAAGATGGAGACGATGATCAGACTTCGGAGAAAGAAGTATCTTCTTCCAAGGAGTTTCAGTTTTTTTCGAGACTGTTCGAAGAGAACGGGAAGGTGAAGGAATACTATGAGAAGAACACGGTGAATGGTGAATTCTGGTGTCTTGTTTGTGGCGGAACTGGAGAGAAAAGCTGTCGGAAGTTCAAGAGCTGTTTGGCTTTAGTTCAGCATTCACTTGCTATTCACAAGACGGACTTGAAAATTCAGCATAGGGCTCTCGCACAGGTTCTCTGCAATGTTCTTGGCTGGGACGTTAATAATCCATTTGCTTCGACCCAAAAAGACGCTCAGGTCCGCTTTATTCATTTACTTATTTTTGTGATTCATGGACTCCTTGAAAGAAGTTAGCTTTATTATGGTCAAAGACTGGCTTCTCAGTTTCTTATGTTGTTATTGATGAAAGATGAATTAGCTGGATCATTATGATTTTTGGTAGCTTTTGAATTGTTTTTATCATTCAGAAATACTTTTTTTTTTTCCTTCACAGACCTTGGGAGTAGAGGCGGAAGGTGCAACTGAGTCGCCTTCAGACCCAAAGAAGCCTCAGGAGAAACAGCATGTCACGTCGGTTGATATACAAGCAGCGACTTCAGTGTTACAAATGCAACAGGATGCATCAGAAGCTTTGAAAGGCATTTTTGCCAAGGATACGGCTGGTTCAGTAGATGAAACTGAGGAGAATGGTGATGACAAAATTTCTGAGGAGTTGGAGTTAATATCTCGACTCTTCTCAGAGAACGCTGAGCTTAAAAGTTACTACGAGAAAAACTGTGAAAGTGGACTCTTTCTCTGTCTCGTGTGCTGTGCTGCAACTGATAAGAAGATGATAAAGAGATTCAAACACTGTCATGGACTTGTTCTGCATTGTACTAGAAAACCGAAATTGGAAAAACGAGCCCACAAGGCTTTTGCTCGGTTTGTCTGTGAACTACTTGGATGTGAGGTTGACCGTCTTCCACGTAGAGCAGTGAAAGGCAGTGCTCCTCTTTCCGAATCTAATGCTAACCAGAACAATGAGAAGCCATCATCGATGATCGAGGTAAGAAACTTTACAAAGAGAATAAAAGCTCTTTCTTAATTCTTATCCTTCTATACGTCAATTGAACTGTGGTATCCTTCCAGGAACATATGTGCGAAGACGAAGCTGATAATCCACAGGACATCAATGAGGCATGCGTTGGTTAGTAGATGGTATGTACATATCGTACTTATCACACCTAATCACAGTTTTTGAAATAGAATCTTGTTATCTTTTGTTGGTTCCAAACATATATCTGGTTGATCGATTGGTTATGTTTGACCAGTGAACCAATGTTTATGTTTTCTGTATGCAGGGTTCCAGCATAATCAGTAACATATTGTCCTCTTCTGGGAATTCAATTTAAAGAGTCTAAAGAAACAAAGTTACGTAAATGGAGGGCACTGAAACTTCAGGTACGATTACTAGTTTTCGATATCTCATCAATCTTCTTATGACTTGCCAGGCTTGGTGTAAAAGTTATCAAAGACAAACTGTATACCCAACTTTTGATTCTGAATTTTCATTAATGAAGAATACTCTTCTTTTCTCTCACTGAGAAATTTGGAGTATTCTAACCAAAATTTCAAGATTACATTATAGAAATGCTACAAGAGAAAATGTTGCAAGACATTGATTTTATCATTTATTTATATAAACACTAATATCTGGGCATAAATACTCAAAGAGTTTAAAATACCATTGCAAATGTGGACAAAGTTGTAGGTTTATAAATAACAAAGACTTGGGTCAGTTTTGTAAGTATCAAAAGAAGGTTCAAAGATGAACATCGCCATTAGGGCTGGCGAAATTCCCGAACCGAGTCTAAAGATTAGTACTGAACTCAAACCGAATTCAATTCGAACCGAATCAACTTATAAAATAATCATGTAATGAATCTTTTTATATCGAATTAATTGATTCTAAAACGAACCAAAAATTTAAAAGAAATTTTTTTAAACATCTTATTATATAAATTGAAATCTATAATATTTAACTAGAGTCAAAAATTAATTTTATTTTTCTTATAATTTTATGTAAAAAAAAATATATATATAATTTGATGCTGAATGAAATTTATTTTCTAAAACCCAAAAAACAAAAATTTCCGAATTGAACATATATTTTTAAAAAATTCGAATAGTCGAATGTCCACCTTTACGCCACTATGAGGTTTTGTAAATATGGAAAGATATCGGGCAGCTTTATAAATAAGAAAAGATCTTAGGCAGCTTTATTACGATGAAAAAGTCTCCGGTAGATTTGAAAATACGAAAAGGTTTGGGTGTTTTGTAAATAATTAGCTAAGGGATATGGAGCGTTTTTGTAAACAGCATAAAGAGTTAGGTAGTTTTGAAAATATCAAAAATCTCTGGGGCAGTTACCAAAAGATATAACTTGTAAGATGTTTTGGTATTGCCTGTTAAACCTTACTGGGCCCGAACAGTTGGGCCTATAGCATCACTCACGATACCCAAATTTGTTTTTCCCCATTTTAATAATTCGGGCCGGTCAAATATCTTTTTGGCACCTCTAATTTTCAGGAAAAACGTGAAGAGAAAAACAAAGGCAAAGTGAGTCTGCAAAGTCAGATCAAAAATGGGGAAGAAAGAAGAAGGTACGAAGATGAACATCGCCATTATACATCCAGATCTTGGAATAGGTACGTTCTTCATCAACCTTTCGGTCTCTGTTTAACCTTCTTCCGCTCGTATGATTGGTCCGTCTCCTGGGATCTATCCGTTGCGTTGAATTGCCTCTTTCTTCGGTGTTTATATTATTATGGTATATATGCAGGTGGAGCAGAGAGATTGATCGTCGATGCGGCGGTTGAGCTTGCGTCCCAGGGTCATAAAGTTCATGTCTTCACCTCTCACCACGACAAATCTCGATGCTTTGAGGAAACTCTCTCTGGTAAGTGACAATTTAGCTTTGAGTTTTAGAAAACTATCTACAGGGTTAGTTTTAGGATATTCTTCAAATTTGTAAGCATTAAATAATCTTGGTTTAAAATATTATAATCTAATGGCTTAACAAATCTATTCAGGCATCTTTCAAGTTACGGTGTATGGTTCTTTCCTGCCACGACATATTTTCTACCGTCTACACGCCGTTTGTGCTTATTTGAGGTGCTTGTTTGTCGCTCTTTGTGTTCTTTTGGGATGGTCTTCGTTCGATGTTATACTAGCAGACCAGGTTTCAGTCGTAGTCCCATTCCTGAAACTCAAAAGGTCATCAAAGGTATTCTCAAACTTTGCTTTAGTTGTCGTATCTTCTGGGGTCAGTTCATATGATAGATAGCTTAATGTGGAACATGTTTGGAGCTAGGTTGTTTTCTACTGCCATTTCCCGGATCTCTTGTTAGCTAAGCATACAACTGCGCTTAGGAGGATGTATCGGAAACCCATTGACTTTATCGAAGAACAAACTACAGGTTTGGTTTCATTCATTAATAATTATGCCTTTTGATATCTCTAGTTCCACCTCTGTTTTCATTCCTTGTTACTTCCATCCATCTGGAACCGGTTGTTCTTATATCATTTGCGGGGCTTGCAGGAATGGCTGATATGATCCTTGTTAACAGCAACTTCACAGCATCAACATTCGCAAGTACATTTAAGCGTCTTCATGCTCGAGGAAGTCGCCCAGCGGTTCTTTACCCAGCAGTCAATGTCGATCAGTTCAATGAACCCCATGCTTATAAGTATTGTATATCCCTAAACTCCAAATTTCCAGAATAGAAAATTAAGCTTTCACACTGCGAAGTACTTCTATGCGGGTTTCTATAGTTGCTTTTGTCTTGACCAGGTTGAATTTCCTCTCCATAAACCGCTTTGAGAGGAAAAAGAACATCGATCTAGCTGTTTCAGCTTTTGCTATTCTATGCAAACATAAGCAAAATCTGAGTGACGTTACCCTTACCGTTGCTGGTAAGTGGACTATTATTCCTCCTTCTTCCACACTCTAATATTGAATGAAGGTTTTTACAGTTTGCATTCTAAGAAAACTCCATTGTTCAGGCGGATATGACGAACGATTGAAAGAGAATGTAGAGTACTTGGAGGAGCTCAAAAACTTAGCCGAGAAAGAAGGAGTTTCTGATCGAGTAAACTTCATCACATCTTGTTCCACCGCTGAGAGAAACGAACTTCTATCAACCTGCTTGTGCACTCTCTACACCCCAACGGTAAATTCACCATCTTTTACCTTTTTCCTCCGAGTTTCAATCTCATCTGATTCTCATTTTCCAATTCAAATGCCAGGATGAACATTTTGGTATTGTTCCATTAGAATCAATGGCTGCATACAAACCCGTGGTAGCCTGTAACAGCGGTGGCCCCGTGGAGACGGTAAAGAATGGAGTAACAGGCTATCTCTGTGAACCGACTCCAGAAGATTTCAGTTCGGCGATGGCTAAATTCATCGAGAATCCAGAGTTGGCGAATAGAATGGGAAGTGAAGCGAGGAAACATGTGGTTGAATCATTCTCTGTGAAGACGTTTGGACACAAGTTGAATCAGTATCTCGTTGATGTAGTATCAAGTCCTAAAGAAGATTGAGATTCCACTGTGTTTGGTAATCGTATATCGTTCGCTCTACAGCATACTGTTAGGCTTAGATCTGAAACTACAGGAGCTTTGTTGTTGGATCAATCATCTTGAACTTGAAGATTGATTGCAGTAACGGTTGGGACAGTTTTTTTTGTTGAGTTTCTGTTGAGTTTGGTCTGAGAACAACTTTGGCGAAATCAGTAAAATTTTGGAAATGAACTAAACCGTAAGCGAAGCCCGTCTTACAAATTTAACCGCACAACATGACGATCTTTAAACTCGATTCCATGCACAATTGTAAATTGTAACTTTACGGAGTACACTGCACAATTTAAACCGGGTTAAATACTCTTTATCGGATATGGGCTGGATCATTAAAATTCGGATGGTAAAATGTGGGCTTTATGGCTTGGATCTTACTTGGGCCGGGCTTAGTCGCTATCTTGGTTTGTTTGTATGATAATTCATTGAATTTTCGTTGATGTTTAGTTTCATTGACGTTAATTATATCTTCTGCGTCGAGTTTCCCTGGTTCGTTCTTCCAAATTAATTCCAGTTATCTTCCCTCCAATCCTCCATCGGGACTCGCTGTCGTCGGTAATCCTCTGAGTTTATTCATTGGTCTCCGTTTTGGTATTTTGGAGCAGGGAAGCTTCCATTACATGCGCAAAACGCCATGGACGCCAACAGTGCTTTCGATTCTGTAATCTCTGCTCGCGTCTTCCTTTATCATTCGCTGTTTTTCTCGTCGTCATCCGATGATTCTCATTTTCTTTTGCCTTTGGAATTAGGATCTGATTCACGCCATTTTCAAGCACATTTGGGCGCGAAGATTTCGCGGTACTCTTCTGTCTCTTCTCGACTAACTTAGAAGCCGCTTATGTTTCATCTTCTCTCTTCTGATTTTATCTGCGATGTTCTTCTTTCCCCGGATTGCCGATGCAGAAAGAGAGAGGAGTGATGCCATTGATGCTACAGACGCTGAGGTAAATCGATCAAATTCTCTGGTTTCACGTTCTGATGTTCCTCAAGTCTACAGTTTCTCCTCTTGTATTGTCATTCCTTCACTGGATATTGGCTTGTGTTGAGGTTCATCCTGTGTAACACCTAATGATCTTCTGATATTTAAGATACTTATGCCACCAGGTTGCTTTAGGAACATCCAAGAAGAACAGACTTGCTTCTGGTTTGTATATATAAATTTCTCTTTACTTTCTCCTGCTAATTAGGAGATGAGACAATGTCTTTGCATGAATATTTATGATTCTTGCTTCTTTTAGCCAACGCAAATGCTCTGAAACTCAGCTGTGAGCTTCTCAAGAGCTTTGTCTCAGGTCATGTATCCATCAAACTCGTCCAGTTTCTCTCAGATAGGTTAGTCATCTTCTTGTTACTAAAATGATTTTTATCATCCCAATTGCAGAGGCTGTGCAGCGCGCCGCTATTATTGCTGAAGCTGAGGGAATGGACAAGATTGAACCTACTCATTTGGAGAGGATTCTTCCACAGCTTCTTTTAGACTTTTAAAGGTATCACCGAGAACAATTGACTGTTTATGTCTCAAGTTTATAACACTGATTTCCCGCTAAAGGTTTTCTGAAGACAATACAACTAGTTTATCTCTGTCTGTTCTTTCGCATGGAGTAATGTGGTTATATATCATGTAAGGTGATGTTCATCAAAGAAAAAGAGAACGAAGTATATCTAATTGACTTGCCTGCACATTAGTTTGTCTTCTCCTCCATTCTTCTATGGTTTAGCTTCTACATAGAAAAACCAAAGACGCAGGCTATATAGATGGTCATTTCCTTTTGATCAAATCACTAAGAAGCTTTTAAACTTAGGTGAACATGAACAGATGGAAGTATTGTGTTTTCTTGATTAACTAAGTGTGAAGATCGTCAACATATAATTCAGTCAAACTGAGTACATGTTCCTAAAGTGACGACACATAGCAATCGTTTGAAGAATGATTCCTTTGACAATCAATTCGTCCATGGGCAATGATGTCAGACGCAGTTAGGCTCAGTCGCTGATGTGAGGATTGATACTTTTTTAGTCAGACCGTAACTAACTTGGAGCTTACTTTTAGTTCACATGGGATCGCGATGACGCCCAATTAGTATTTACGACCGAACCGTGACATCTGTCTTTTCCTGACATCATCGTCTTTAGGTTTTTGGATACTCTCGATAGTTACTATATATATATATTAGTATTCTCTTATCTAGTTATCTCATAAACTCTATGCCAACTCACGAAAATGGCTTCTTCTGCGGATGCTCCTCTAGAGGGTGGCCTTTCGTCTCTGAGATTGGCGGCCGATAAGTACCGATCGATCTTGAACGATGAAAAAACGGGAAATATACGATGGAGGTACGATGGTCCTCCGATATTTGACGCTGTCAACAAGCTCTTCGAAGAAGAAAGAACCCATGTAATTAAAACCAACTCTCTCTTGTCTGTCTATTATTACTTTATTACAATTGTGGCGTTTTTCATAAAATTATAGCATCATGTTAATGATACTAATAAAACCATATAATATCAAATGGTTCACTAGTGTCCGCAATAATTTTAAGAAAAAGTCAGGAATCGTTAATGGCATACAACATCCGACGTGACAGATAGCAAACATGACACTTACAAAAAGTTACAAGACTTTCACTGTAGTGTTCAAACATGTCATTATTGTAATGGATAAAAAAAAGCCTATTTGGATATACAAACAAGTAACTGTGTGTAATTGGTTGCAACTTAGTCCTGATAATATTTATTTAGAGATGTGATTGTGAGTCTTAACAACTTCAAAATGTCAAATTAGTGAGGTTAAGAAAATAGAATTCATGAGTATCCACAAAAAACTATTTTCTAAATATCAACGTGTATCGTGAGATTATAAAAGAGACAAGCAAGCTTAACTCTCTCTACATCAAAAGCTAATATGGCTACTAGGGAAGAGAGAGATAAGTATAGATCTGTCCTTCAAGATGTAGGACAGGTCCAATGGAGGTATGGTCACCCTCCAGCCTTTGATATTGTGAACCAGCTCTTTGAAGAAGGCCAGACCAAGGTCCTTCGATTAACCTTACGTTTCATTTACGTATGTGCTAAGTTCAAAATATACGAATCTGATTCGTTGCTTGTGTTTGGTTTTGATCGCAGGTATGGCCAGAAGGGTCCTTGGAAGAGACGGTTCAAAATGCAATCAAGTCATGGGAGATGGAGTTCTCACATAAGATCCGTTTACAAGACTTCAAGACTATAAACCCTGACAAGTTTAAGCTCTTTGTCAATGGTAATTACCACAAACACCTGATCAATATGATTTTAAGGTGTATAATTACCAAACAAAGATCTAAGTGGTTTTAAATTATTAGGGAGAGAAGGATTATCGGCTGAAGAAACGCTTAAGCTAGGTAGTTACAATGCTTTGCTCAAGAACTCTTTGCCTGAAGAGTTTCAGTACTATAAGCCAGAGGAAGAGAGCTTCGAGTCATCACATGACGCCTTCAGATCAGCTTTACCACGTGGGTTTGCGTGGGAAATACTCTCTGTGTACTCAGGGCCGCCTGTTATAGCCTTCAAGTTTAGACACTGGGGATACTTTGAAGGAAATTTTAAAGGTCATGCTCCTACAGGGGAAAAGGTTCAATTCCTCGGCCTGGGAGTTTTAAAGGTATGCCTGAAACAAGAATCTGTGTCCGTCTTCACAATCTTTCATGGTTAAAACTTCTACCATCAGGATTTGCTTACATCTAGAGCTTCTCTACAGGTTGATGAATTGCTTAGAGCAGAGGAGATTGAGATTTACTATGATCCAGGAGAGCTGTTCGGGGGATTGCTCAAGGGACCTCCTATATCAGAGACCAAAACCACAGACAGTGGAGACAAAACTGCAGAGAAACAGAGCTGCCCCTTCACACATTAAGAGAATTATAGGATCTACGAATGTTATTGATTCTCATAGTGGAAAGCAGAAGTGTGTAGCCCCTTTATAGAATATATTGTAACAGTCATTTGGATGCATGGAATAAGTTATAAATTATGTTTTCAGGCATCACAATAATAGTACACATAAATTACAGCAAGAGCTAGAAAAAGGCGGTTAATATAACTGACCAGTTTCTCAGCAGAGCTCAACCTTTGAATCAACCCCGTTCTGACATTCATCCATGAGAGCCACGTTCAACATTTCGGTACAGAATGTATCATCCGGTTTCAACCATAGGGCCTGAAGATTGACAAAAGAAACAGAAAGGATGATTGGATATAAATGAAGAATGTTTAACTATCGTCTGATAGAGAAGGTAAGTGCCCATATGCTAACTACTAAGGACATATTTAGAAGTTCGCTCATATATAAAAAAAAAGTATACCTTGTGATAATATGAGATGGCAGCTGAGAAATTCCCCTGTACGAGAATGAGATGAACAATGGAAAAATTACTTTTGCTTTTGTGATAATCAACCTTAGTATTGTTTCAAAGAAAATGACTGGTGTTTAAAGAACAATCCAATACCTGCAAATGGTAACTGTAAGCCAAGCCGGAATAAGTACTTAAGCTTTTAGTTGAAAGTGTAAGTGCTCTTTCATAATATGAGATAGCTTCACGGTGCTTCCTGTTAATAAGAATTTTCATTACATTCAATACACAAGATTGCCTACAATAAGACGACGATCATGGTAGTTGTGTGTGAACCAATATACCTTAGCTTCCTATATGCATGAGCGAGATTGACCACAGTTGGTTCCCAGATTTCAGTTAATGTAGACGGTATATGGGCCAATGTCTTCTCAAACCACTGCACAGCTTTACCATACCTGAAATGTAGTGAATGTTCTTGACTCAGTTTACTAGATTGTTACCTTCTCCCCATTCTATAATGTAGCTTTGTCATTAATTGCACTGTAAAGAGAAAGTGTACGCACTCTTTCATATGATATGCAACAACTCCGAGTTCATTATAAACAAGTGGATCTGAAGGACATATCGCCTTTGCTTGCATGAAAAACTGGACCAAGCGTAAAGAACCAAAGTAAATACAATATTAGCACAAAAGATAAGTCAAATTATTTGATGACACCGCACAGTATGTTGTAACTTGTTACCTGGTCCGCAAGCTTGTAACTGTGAGTTCGCATATACTCCATTCCAATGTACAGAGTTGGCAAATGACACCTGGAACAAGATAATATCAAAATTCAACCTGTAAAAGACAATTTGTAACGTAATAAGAAGACTTCCACAATGCTACAGGGCGGAGAATGATTCATTGTGGACACTATAAACTTACAGTCACTAATTATGAAGAAAAGAAGAGTAAATTGATTACCCTGGAAATAGCCTAGCGGCCGTGCGATAGGCAGACATGGCTTGGTCACCCTCCTCTTGGGCGGCAAAGGAATTACCATAGCCTATCCAAGCTGGTGAGAATGAGCCATCTATCTTCGTAGCTTTGCTGCAAGACCATAATAGAAGAAATGGAGCGCCAGGTCAGAGATATACCATTGCACCTACCTACTAGAGTTGATCAAGCCTGCATAATGCCATAGCATAATTACCTAAAGTACCGCCGAGCTTCAGCATACTTTTTGATACAATAGTAGTAACAACCCACCGCAAACCATGACAGAGCCCTACAAGGTCATGACGGATTATTTACACCAAAAAGTATCAAACAAAGGAATCCTGATTACATACTAACTCATGCAAATGTCGCTCAAACACCAAAATGTAAAACATGTTCAACCAGATCAAGTACAGAAAACAATTTTCAACCGAAAAATCAACAGAAGAAATCATGCTCTCAAGGTTTATTCATGGCCTTGACAAGCTGAACAACACAACTGGTTAAAATATCCTAGCTAGGATTGGGATAAAAACAGAAGATCTATATGCCAATTTACAGGCTCACCCACGGGCAATATAAATTGAGAAAAATTCATACTCACTTCGAAGGGTAGTCTTTTACCAAATTGCATGCCATTAGATAGAGCTCATTTGAATTGCCAAGCTCCATGGCAGCGGCCAAATGTACCAAGGTACACTTTAGATGAAACGGATCTTTCTCAAGGAGTCTGTCAAAGACCAACAGAGTCCACATTACTTGAATCATTCAAGCTTCAAATTGCTCAAACTTTTGTATCAGCAGTAATATAAAACTTACGCAGCGGTTAGTTCGAAGCACTTCTGATATTGACAGCACTGATGGTAGTACTCAGCTTTACAGGCCAACAGATCAGTGTTATTGACCAACTCACTGATCATAGATGAGCCAGACACACTACCACTAATTTCGTTCTCAAGCTTCTTGAACCTAGATTCTACTGTGCTCTCTGTGTCATACTGGACATGAAGAACTAATAAGTACTTAGAAGAAATATTACTGATGCTTGCAAAATGAAATCAGCAGAGTAGAGAATCAACACGCAACTTCTATATATCAGTGCCACACACATATCGAAACATTTCGGATCAAACACTTTTACCTTCTTTATCAAGCATGAATAGAAAGACGATAGCCATCCGTCTTCTGGGCTAAATTGAAGTGAGGAAAGCAGATTTGATTCTGAAAATTATGTAAAATAACGTCTCAGTTACCCTCTAGTCGGGTAAACGACTGCACCATGAAACAAATAAGACAATGAAATAAAAAAACAAAAAAGCTTGAAATATTATAACTCACCTTCTTCAGATGTGAGCATATGACTTTCAATTAGGCATTCCAAAGCCTGGAAGGATAGATTACAAAGACCACATCATGTAACAATTTTCTGATTTCTAGTGGAGATACTTGAGGTTTTAACTACTATATACAGAAATGAAGAGAATCTATCTTTCCACATTAGCTCGGAAATTTTTCATGGTAACTAAAAAGTACCTCATAGCACAGAGGATCAGCCTTGATAGCAGCTTTATACCTGCAATCACAACCGAAAATTCATGAGCTAAATAGAGATGAAGTTCAGGATTCACACACACCACTCAATCATAATTGATGGATCAGCCACGAATAGATACACACAAGTTCACAATATATCTAGCTAGCACTTCAGTGAATCTTATAGACATGCCGAGTTCATGTTACAAGACTAAATTAATAAGAGCACTCTCTTGCAGTCATCAAACGTACATGACAGATAATCACTTGAACAAGAAAGATGGGTGAAAAAGCAAAACTGACCATTGTCGAGCTTGAGAACGGTTTTGTAAAGCTCCGTATGCTTTTCCTCTTAAAAAGCATATTGCAGATGATATCTGCAAAACATAAACCCGTAAATATATCAGTTAAGGTACTTGCCTAGCCTTCAATTCCAACAATTTTCGCTAGCTAAATGTATAGATAATAATAATCCTAGAGAGATCTGTATACAGTTGAAAAAAACGGTTTAAAAAAAACTTACATTAATCTCTCGGTCCTCTCCATCTTTATCAAAATAAATCATGTTACCATCTTTAGCATCATACACATTACCATCTTCATCAACCTTGGCATCACCAAGCATCAACAGACACTGATCCCATTCCTTCAACTCTTCCTGACAAACACATCAAATTGTCAATAAACCCTAAAACCTCAAACCATCTGAAAATTACTAAACCCTGGCCATTAAAAACAGCATAGAAAAAGTGGAATTACAAGGCACTTGGCGGCGAGGTAACGGAATCGAAGATCTCGGAGGACAATCTTAGAGGCGTTGAGGAGGTGAAAGGCGCGACGGTAATGGCGGCCGAGGAAGAGAGCCTGAGCCTGCATATAAATGTCCGCTGGATCCTTGGTGAGAGCCGCTACTTTATCGGCGAAGAAGATGGCCGACGAGTACAAATGCTTACTGACGCAGTCTCGAACCACGCCTCGGATCTTCTCTATCTCTTCTTCCCTCATAATTCCGATAACTGCTAAGGTCGGAAGCAAAAGGTCTTAACAACAGTGAAAATATATAAAAAAAAAAAAGGGAAAATGAAGATTTGTCGATTTGTTAATCGGGAAATTTTGTGCTTCCACTCTCTCTAGTCAAAACAGTGATTGCGAGAGGGAGGAGGCGGGACGAAGGCAGATCCTCGGCGGGAGAGCGTGCTATTATCATTGCCTTCCAGATATTTTGGGCTTTAGGCCCATTACGTATTAGGCTTGACCCAGTAAATACTGCAACCCAGCATAGTCCATTATAACCCCAATCACATGATGGACATTACAATGCAACAATTCGTTCTGAAAGCGATGTCGTTTTCGAACGAATCGTGTTATTCGAATCGTAGTATTAAACCGAATTGATCCGAAAACTCTGCCGGGAAATATGGAAGGGACCAAAGGGTAGACAACTACTCCATCTCTCCCAATCGCCAACCTTCAGAAAACCGTCCTTGATCTCATCCTCTTTCGCTCTAGTTCACAACTTTGTAGGAGCCGTCGATTAATACCTATATTTTTCTCCCTTTCGATTCGATAGTTGCGTTCATGGATGAAGAAGGAGGGAAACGTGCTCGTTCCACCAGACAATCAGGTGAAGTTGATTGGATAAGCAATTTGCCAGAGTGCTTGATATGTCAGGTACTCTTGAATCTTCCCACCAAGGATGTGGTTAAGACTAGTGTGTTATCCAGGAGATGGAGAAACCTCTGGAGAGACGTTCCTGGTTTAGACTTGGGGAATGTTGATTTCCCAGAGTACAACACATTGGTGAGTTTCGTCGATGGCTTCCTTGATTTCAACCGCGATTTCTGCTTACAAAAGTTTAAGTTAAACTACGACTGTGATGGGGAGCAGGAGCTTGAAATTGATCTAATCAGCCGATGGATCAACACTCTTGTTACGCTTAAGGTGAAACATATCGATGTTTTGGATGATTCTTTTGGGAGTTGGGATTTTCAGTTGCCTCCAAAACTTTACACTTGTGAGAGCTTGGTCTCTTTAAAGCTCTCTGGACTAACCTTGCCTAGTCCCAAGCTTGTTTCTTTGCCTTCTCTCAGAGTTATCTATCTAATCATAGCTAAGTTTGCCGACGAACTGGCATTGGAAACGCTCATCTCAAGCTGCCCAGCTCTCGAAAGCTTAGCTATTGAAAGAAACTTCTGTGATGATATCGAAGTTTTACGTGTGCGTTCTCAGTCTCTGTTGAGCTTCACTCTTGTTGCGGACGGTTCTGATGATTTGGTTGAAGATCTTGTAGTTGAAATTGATGCTCCTAGGCTTGAGTATCTGAGGCTCAGTGATGCTCGAACTGCAAGTTTCATACTGAATAATGTGGCTTCCCTTGTAGAAGCGGATCTCGATACTGTGTTTAACTTGATTTTGGACAAGAATTTCGATCCAAATGATGTACCAAAAAGAAATATGATTCGCAAGTTTCTCGTCGGGATCTCTAGGGTCAAAAGTATGATCATCGCCTCGAGTACTCTTGAGGTAACCTTATGTTGAATTCGCTGTTTGAATGCTTAACTTTGTCCACACACTTTTTCATGATACCTTGGTTTTTTTGGTTCTTGTAGGTCATTTATGATTACTCAAGATGTGCACCACTACCCTTATTCCGTAACCTAACTTTCTTGCGTGTTGAGTTCGACGGCTGCAGGTGGGAAGTCTTGCCAATCTTTCTTCAGAGCTGTCCGAATCTAAAATCTTTTGTCGTGGTGAGGATTATTTACAAAAACATCAACTTTGCTATCTTAAAATGCAAATGGTTAGAGTATCATATTTTGAACTTGCGTTTCTTCCACTCGGTTTTATTATACTTGCAGGGCTCTACTATATATCGGGAGAAGGATGGAATTACTATTTTGTTTAAACCTCAGTGTTTCCTATCATCTCTCGAGTATGTTAAGATAGAAAGTCCAATGAGAGGGGAGGCGGTGCAGATGAAACTAGTGAGTTACTTACTTGAGAACTCAACAATCCTCAAGAAACTAACCTTATCCTTGGATGGTTCCAGAGAGAGAGAAAAATCTGCCATCCTCAAAGAACTCCTTACCATTCCGAAACTCTCTACATCATGCCAAGTTGTTCTTCTCTAATGATCCATATAGTCAGTCATCACCAATGAACATACAAGTTTGTCTTTGAGCACTCAGTTGATACATGAATTATTTGGTTTTTTCTTAGTTTATGATGACACTAAAGTATTGAATTTTGTAAGAGAATCATATTTATGATCAAATCAGTAACACTCCATCATAGCTAAAGACATGCTTTGGAACTTGTCAAGAGATAGTTTAGTGCTTCCTTCTGTCTTAGCAGCGAGCTAACAAAACATTAATTAATTGTAGAAAAAAAATAGGACTAGAGATGAAGGAGAGTACAAAATTGAGGTCTTAAAATGGAAAAGACAAGAAACTTCCACGACCAAAGCCGTACAATCCATAATACCATAGTCTCTTAAAAAATATTTCTTTTTAAAAAATAAAAATAAAATATCCAATCATTAAACAACAAGTGTTAACAGTATCTCTCAAATGAGAATCTCCAAAAGAATTTGAGTTTTTGAATGAAAGATGGATTCTTTTTTTTGGAGTTTCTCTCTCTCCTTTTTTATTAATATTTTTATAATAAAAATCTTCTTGAGAGACAACAATAACAAATGCTCTTATACGTCCAACATTGTTAAATAGCATTTTTCAAGGAAATTTTTACACTTTTCCTACAACTACAAATCCAAATCAAACCAAGTAGATTCAGATAAAAGTTTATAACACATCATCAATTCATTACTACATTTTTAAAATTTTATAATAACCCATATCAATTTATCTTATCTCAAATTTAAAGAGTTTATGATGTTTAATCCATGAAAAAGTTAATATAAACATCTAATTAGTTTTATTTAGTTTTTAAAATCAATTACTCAATTTAACTATTTTTCAGTTTTAAACCTTACAATACAAAAACTAAATTTAGTGATTAGTCTTTACTTATAACAAATTTTATAAGATCCACAAACTATAGTCAGCTTTTAAATGAAAAAAAAAATTAAATATTTAGAAATCAATGACTACTTGACTAGTCATATCAAAAAAATATTTAGTCAATAAAAGAATACTTGCATGTCTCATATGTATATGTCATATATACATATTAAGTAAAAAGTTAATTTTTAGGTATAAATGTGTAATTTATTCAAAGTAAATAATTTTTTCAAGAATATTATTAACAATTTTTTTAAATCGGTTATTTTTAATAACTGTTTCATAAATATAAAATTTGTTCTTATTAATTAGTTAAAATACAAAATCTAAAAAGTCTATCTTACTAAAACATTATCCTGTCTATATCTTTAACAGATATTATTTCTAAAATTTTGAATATATTAAAAAAAAGAAATGAATGTTTATATATAACTCCAAGAAATCTAATAATTCTTCATAAATATTTTTCAAGTTAACTGCTTTAATAGCATAAATTAATAAAATTGCATAAAAAATCTGAAATTTTATTTTAAAAACAAATTAATAAAAAAATTAAGACAAAAAGTATATTTCTAAAAACGAAAAAAGTATTATATCACATTTTGAATCGGAAAATATATAAATTTCGCGCGAATAAATACAAAATTTCGCGCTAAGACACATGTCATTATTAGTATATATATGTATTTTTGGTAGACAAATTTCCATGAGCTGGGAAATGATAAACGTGTAGACAAACAATCCACTACAATCTACCTCGCCTCTATCGCCAATCTTTAGAACCCTTATCTACGTACTCTCTTCCGTACCAGCTGCTCATCACGACTTTGAGGATTCCTTTCGATTGGAGAGTTGCGCTCATGGCTGGAGACGAAGAGAAATGTGTTCGTTCCACCAACCCATCAGGTGAAGTTGATAGGCTAAGCAATTTGCCAGATGTGTTGATATTTCAGGTGCTGTTGAATCTTCCGACGAAGCAAGTGGTTAAGTCTAGTGTGTTATCCAGTAGATGGAAAAATCTATGGAAATACGTACCTGGTTTGGACGTGGCGAGCGACGAATTCCCAGACCATGACGCGTTCGTGAGTTTTGTCGATAGCTTTCTGAATTTTGACAGAGATACGCGCTTACAGAGATTTAAGTTAACGTACGAGCCTTCTGAGGGCGATGAGTCTTCTGAGGGCGATGAACCTTCTGAGGGCGATGAGCCTTCTGAGGGCGATGAGCCTTCTGAGGGCGATGAGCCTTCTGAGGGCGATGAACCTTCTGAGGGCGATGAGCCTTTTGAGAGTGATGAGCCTTCTGAGGGTGATGAGACTTCTGAGGGTGATGAGACTTCTGAAGGTGATGAGCCTGAAGAGAGTCTTGTCCGTCGCTGGCTCGACACTGTTGTTGCTCTGGAAGTTAAACATATCGATATAATGGACATTTCAGGGAAGAGTTGGGAACGCAAGATGTCTCCAACACTTTACACTTGTGAGAGGTTGGTATCCTTAAAGCTCTCTGGACTAACCTTGCCTACTCCCAAGCGTGTTTCTTTACCTTCTCTCAAAGATATGGATTTAGTTCTTGTCGAGTTTACCCACAAACGGGATTTGGAAAAGTTCATCAAAGGATGCACAGTTCTCCAAAACTTATATATCGACAGGAGTGACGGTGATGATACAAGGATTTTACGTGTGTGTTCTCAGTCTCTGTTGAGCTTCATTCATACTGCGAACAGTCATCCCGTTTTTGATGATGTTCGTATCGTTGAAATTGATGCTCCCATGCTTGGGTATCTGAGGATCAGTGATAGTCGAACTGAAACTTTCATACTAAATAATTCGGATTCCCTTGTTGAAGCGGATATCGATACTGCGTTTAACTTGACTCTCGAAAGGAGGCTTCTTCCGGACGATGAACCAAAGAGACATAAGATTCAAAATTTTCTCGTCGGGATCTCCACGGTCAAAGTTATGACCATCCCCTCCTATACTCTCGAGGTAACCATATACGTTGAATTCGCTATATAAATTAAATGCTCAACTTTAGCCTAAAAGTCTTCAATTTCTACTCTCTTTTGTTTCTCCAGGTCATCTATGATGTCTCAAGCTATTTACAAATACCGGTATTTCGTAACCTATCTTCCTTGCGTGTCCAGCTCAAGGGCGACAGGTGGGAAGTGTTGCCATTCTTTCTTGAAATCTGCCCGAATCTAAAATCTCTTGTCGTGGTGAGGATTATCTAACAAAACCATAACTTGTAGCTTCAAAAATGCAATTGGTGAGAGTTATCTTATTTTAAACTTGTGTTTCTTCCACTCGGTTGTATTGTACGTGCAGGGATCTGCTGATAGTAGTTACGATGCGGTGGGGATTCCTGTTTTTTACAGACATTGGCATCCGTTACCATCTCTCGAGTATGTTAAGATAGCAAGGCCATTGAAATGGGACGCGGCGGAGATAAGACTAGTGGCGTACTTACTTGAGAACTCACTAATCCTCAAGAAACTAACCTTATGCTTTGGTAATTCCCTACAGAAAGAAGAATCTGCCATCTTCAATGAACTCCGTATGATGCGATGCCTGTCTAGGTTCTGCAAGGTTGATGTTCAACGATATAGTCGTCACCAATGAGCATACAAATTTGTCTTTGAGTACTTAAGTTAATATGTACTATTTGTTTCTTCTTAGTTTATGATGACATATTGAAGTGTTGAAGTTCGTAAAAGAATCATATTTATCATATTTATGAGTCAAATCAGTATCATTCCATCGTGGCTAAAGTCATGCTCTCGGAGTTTGTAGAGAAATAGTTTTGTGCTTCCTTCTTTTGTCTTGCACGACCAAAAACGTACAGCCCATCATAGTAGGGGAACAAAAAAATAGGGCTAGAGATGAAGAAAACTATAGATTTGGCCATTTGAGGACTAGAATTGAAAAGATAAGAAACTTGCACGACCAGTGACTTTTCACTTTTCCACCGAAGGGAAACACTGAACAGACACCGGCAAATGAGCCACAGGAGATTCTTTGGCCGGTGAAATCAACCAGCCCCAACCCAAAGTTTTTGCAGGCCTTAAAGCAAAAAAAAATTTTAGGTCTCTTTCAAATATTATAAACTCAAAATTTGGATTTAATAGAAAAAAATCTATTATCTTTTTCAGTTTTTTGGATTTTTTTTTTAATTTATAAACAGTTAAGAGAACAAAAAAAAATTAAATATGGGTTTTTTTTAAAAAAAATTACTTTATAATAGGCCTTTATTTGTAAAATAAATTCTTGAGACCCCTGAATCATGGCACCTTTGTTATTTTATAATAGACCTTCATTTATAAAATAAATTCTGCAGATCCCTGGATCATCGTATCTTTATCCACCCCATTTGGATCCGGCCTGAAATCAACATGTTGTGTTTTATCAGTTATTTTATCATATTTTATACTCTCTCTTTCTCTAGCTAAGAGTTATCGTTCCAATTTGCCAGATTCGTTGCTATATCAGATTCTTTTGAACATCCTACAAAAGATGTGGTTCGGTAAAGTTTGCCAACAATTGGGCTTTTGAGAAACTTAACTTCATGCAGGAGTTATTTGACAATGACAATGTAGAAGAATATAATGGGTATAGTTCGGGGGTATCAGACTATCAGTAATCAATTTAATCTAGAGGAGTGTATAGCTTCAAATGCAGCAAGTTTTTTAGAGAAATAATTTAAAGTACCATAAAACTTAATTCTGTTCTAAAACTAACAAAAAAAAAAATTTGAAATTTCTTACTAAAAAGAAATTATATATATTGTATGCAAATATCTGTTTAGATAAATTACAAACAAAATTATAATCAATTACTTTTATTTTTGTAGAGAAATAAAAATTTACTTCTTTATTTGACCTCTAAATAACACTAAGCGTTGCGAAGAAGAGCGGTATAAAGAAGCTGGTTCCATGTATCGGGGACCCCAGGGAGACACCAATGGCTACAGTCATTTAAGCTAGAGCCTTGACCGGCGTAGATCGAAGGGTGACCGTCCTTCCTCAACTCCGCCATTGCCGTCACGTCAAGGAGGCTCACCGGTTTAGCCATCCCTCCGATCACACTTCTCACTATATCCTCACCTTCATTTTTTTCCCGTGATTCTTTCAACGGTTCCGTCTCTCCCAAGCAAGTCTTCCCAGGTTTACCCCATTCACCCCCTCTTCGAATTAAGAAAAGACAAAACAGAAACACTGTTAAGTCTTCTTAATTAAATAATTAGTTAACTATAATTACTAGAGAGAGATAGAGATTAACTCTAAATGAACAGGAGAGACGCCTTGATAGAAAACCCTAGTTTTCGAAGTATCAATGTTGCGATCAACCCACTTAGCCCAGGTTGTTAAAGCAATCCTGAAAGCTTCCATTCTATTCATCTCTTTCTTTATTTGGTCTCCCACTTGAAAATAGTCCCATCTACATCAGCAATTCAACATAAAAACCATCTCCATCATTGGATCTTATATGATAGTTTATTAATTAAGCTCATGTAATCGTTAATCAAAACTTACGTCTTAGAAGGACCAGTGTGAGACCACCAGTGGAAAGTGTTGAAGATGACAACATCTGATCCTAACCATTGACTTCCGGTACTGATCGAATCTAGTTTCAGTATCAATCCTCTTGCTTTGTCCCTTACCAAATCCACCAAGAACCCATTCTTTAGGAAATCTACCGATATTCTGTATTCCTATAATTTCAGTCGAGAAAATTTGTTCAATCCAGAATTGATCGTTTTAGTTATTAGTTAATTAACCGAATCCAAGAACCAAGAATAAACCGGTTGAATTACGTACCGGAATGGTGAAGGTAGAGAGGGGCTTGTCGGGCTTGAAGGTATATTTAGCGTTGGGAACGGCTGCGTGAAGCATGCAACTTAGCGACACCCACATATTGTCGCTTAGTGAATCTCCCACAAATAGTATTTTCTTCCCTTGAAATCTCATTAAGAATTCTCGTCCGTCAAATCTGCCACGTCGTATTCCCACAAATACCCAAACGTGCATCTCAAGCGTTAATTACTTAATTCATACACACAGTTTTGTTTTTAACAAAAAGTTATTATTTGCTGCTGTGCATTTTGCAATTTCAAGCATACGAACATGACAGTTTCTAATACACAAATTAAATATTACTTCTTAAATATATTAGTAAAAATTTGAATTTAATTAATAATCTTCATTATAAATTAATATGCAATGATTATTTCTTTTTCAAAATAATATAAAATGATTTTAATCTTCAGATTTGCTAAGCCTAATTATATATATAAAAACAAATGTAAGGATTTTCGTATCGCATTTCATTAGTGTACGAGATTTCGGAATTCGAGTTGATATATGTCAGTCTAAATATATATGAAATGAGTATGCAAAATCTTCATGCAATTTCAAATGTCTTTTCTTGCTGTGCACGGGTAAAAACGTAAATCAGATTTCCATCAAATAAAGCTATTTGGATTTCACACACAACAAAAATTCTTAACTATAAATTTTAAGTATTATATATTTACAGATATGCGAAAGTGATTATCACCTTGGAATGTCGCATCCGGTGGGTTGCCACCGGTAGTTGACGTACTTCTTGTCCGGCCGACCAAATTTTTGGCAATCCAATCCGATAAACGGACAAGTCGATGTTCCATAGAGAGGACTAGTAGAATTGTCATAAACCCAACTTCCTTCGTAAATGTTACACTTTGATGTCTTCTCCTCGAGACGAGATGCGTTGTTAATCTTAGCATTGGCTTTGTCAGCTAATACATTGCGATCTGATAAACCAAAAAGAAAAATAAGAAGGAGAAAGATGACCCGATGAAGATCCATGTTTTTTTCTAGTCAGAAGGAAGGATGTAGCATGATATTAAGGTTACAAAGTATAGTGTCGTATTTATAGACATTAATACACGTACGTCGTACATAAATACATATATATCTATTACATAAATAGTCAAATATGAAATATGATTTTGGGAATGTAATAACCTTTTGTTTTAATATTTGTGTTCGAGAATTTCAATCGTTGAATATGAAATCTATGAGATTTTTGCCTTTAGGGGAAGATTTAGTACAGAAAATTATGAATTTACCTCTTAGAGCATCTATATTTAATATTTATATAGATACCTAATGGAATTCTCAAAAATTATAATAAATATAAAATAAAAAAATTATGAAAGACACAAGAGTTTTTCAAATGAAAGATTTTTAGACACCCACTAAAACCCTTCTTAGCATGTGTTTATATATTAGTGGTTCAAAAACTTTTAATCAAATAATTAAATTTTATTAAAATATTAATATTATTAAGTTTACATAATTTATTGATGGAGGTGATTGTTAGATTATAGCCAAAATTCAGGTTTATAGCTTAAGTGTTAGAAAGCCTCTATGTTGTATAGAGGGTTTTGGGTTAGATTGTACCATAGGATCTTTGTAATTAGGTTCGGTTATTGGGTTGGTTATCTAGCCGGTCTGCTCTCTCTCTCGGGTTACATGCGTATGTGTGTATACTCAGTAGAAAGGTCTTAAGTATAAAAGACCGTAGGTTTCTGTTATTGATAAGGTTGTACGGATTTACAGAGAGAGAGAGCGAGTACAAGTCATTGTAATAGAAAGGTGATCTTGGGTTTCAAGGTCGCCGGAAATAGTGAATTGACGGTACCGGGAGTCCGTCCCCAGTGATATAGCTGCTTCTCAAATCTTCGAGAAGTGAGGTGAACACCAAATAAATAGTTTGTCGTTTTGTTTCGATTCTCTACTTAGCTTCAGGTTAAAGATTTGAGCTGAAGGTCGAGCTTCATTGGAGAAATTAGGAGCTCGAGGTTTTCTCAGTGATCTTGGTAAATAAGATGAGGCGAACTAAAAATAACCTCCATTTACGGGATGGATACAATTTTTGTTTTTCATATGACTATTGAGTATTGAGATTGTTAGCATAGAAAAACTATTGGAAAATTTACTAATTCATTAATTGTATAAAGATAGTACTAGTTGACGTGTTTCTATCCCACTATCATATATGCCGTTGTCAATAAAAAGTATATACGTGGCAGAATGTTAATGGATAACATGATGCCATTTCTCAGTTGTACGTACGTGAATTGACCTTAGCTTTGTTTCTTCTTACATGTGATAATTATAGCTCATAGTCCCGTATGTACATACTTTCGTCATCCACATTCGAGTGTGTATTACAAAAAAAAAGTAAAGAGTCTTACGAGGACCAAGAAGAAGAAAATCAAACCCATGTCAGAAAATGAAATCTGTAGCCGTTATAAACAGAGGTTCCTCTGTGATCACCTGCGAACCCCCTATTTTTGTCGTGTTGAAGCGAACATTGTTGACTAATAATGATATGAAAGAATAACGTTATTTGCTTCGTTGACTGTGAATTTGTAACTGTTAACATAAACCAACCCGAAAGGGTAAAGAACATAATCTGATTAGAACCATCTGAACCGGGTTGGTTCTAAGTTAGCTGATTAACCGGGTGGGTTGGGAAACGACAGGGTTAAAAAGGCAGTGATAGGATACAATCACAACGGGTACAAATAAACGAATATTTTAAGCTGTGTTTCACTTTGAGCCTTACATGGAAAAATAAATTGAAATAAAATCGAAGCGACATATATGGAGAATGGTTTGGTTGGACCGGTTTTTCAGAGTTTTTTAAAAAAATGTACAGGTGATTTGCAATTACCTGGTGCTTGAGTTTCCAAGAGTGAGCTCGAGATCATCCGAACCACTCTCTTCGTGTATCCTCTCTCCTTCCCATGCTTTCACTAACCCGTTTGTGTTACTCCCAAACGCAAACTCTGGAGGAGCCACGGCTTCAGACATTGGAATATCAGCTGTCTGATCAGCACCAGGAGGAATAGCTGGTGAGCAAGTCCCGCTTTGACCTGGTGTCCACATTCTTGACCCGCCTCCGCCTCCACCAGCAGAGGCTAGTTCTTCTTTGAATCCAAAAGGGTTTTGTGAGACGAGGCTGAACGTTGGTGAAGCTGGAACGCTTTGCGCTAGTTGAATCCCTGAGAACCATTCAGAGTCAGGGACGGTCTGCCTCGTGGGACTGGGCGGTGTAGAAGAGACAAAGAAAGAGTTGTTGATTTGCTGCCAATCGGGGTTCATCCTCGGGGTACGAGCTGTTGGAGAGCTTAAAGGAGGGGTTACAGGAGCACTTATGGAGCCTCCAGGGATGTAGAGGTAATTAGGGAGTCTTGATGATGAAGAAGCAGACGAGGATGACGTTGTTGAGAGGTGTTTTAGCCATGGGATGAGTGATTGGCCATCTCCAGAGGTGAGATTAGCGAAAGAAGAAGAAGCTGGGCTCATGAAGTTGGAGGAGCCTGGGCTAGGATTGTAAGAAGCGCACGGGCTTGGCTGATAGGAGGAGCACGGACTCGCGGTTGCTGAACCACCACCTATCTCCATACGCTCTACTGGTCTACTACATCCCTGAAAACAGATAATACAAAACTGATCAGAAGGAGACTATAGAAAAAACCAAAGATATATAATGTAGTTAATGTGTTGAATGTGTTAATGATAAGGTCTAGATATGAGTAGAACTAGTTTCGATTGTGTCAGCGTCCAAACAACTTAAACAGCAAGTTATTTTCCAAGTCACCTAGGTTTAAGTAGTTTCACATTTAAAAAAAAAAAAAAAAAACTGTCTGTTTCTTGAAACCGATCGAGTCAAGGATACCTGACCCGACAGATTATCATTGGACTCGATTCTCGAAATTTGAGTATATAGTGTAGAGACAGTAAAGCAAAAGTGCCCACATGCTTTTCCAAAAATCTACAGATCAAAACGTACACTTTGAACTCTGTGCAATGACATTTTTTCTTTTTTAATCAGGTTTCTAGAGATCTATGCTACTTTGCTTTTCTCTTTTTTATCGTTGGTGGGTATCATCTGAGAATAGACTAGTCCGACCTGGGGACGCAAGTGAATCATACAGTACTGAAAGAGAGAGAGAATCTTCTTTTAGCTGAACGTATAATAAAAAAGTCACACAGAAAGAATCAAAACGTTTGACTAAAGCTTCTCTAAACGCTAACCTACGCACAAGGAACACGTTAGCAATCCAGTGACCGATCCGGGGTATTAAAAAAAAGTAAGAACTTCCCGGGAAGGCTCCGGCGCATGTTAGTTGCAATGAGTTTTAACAAAATTCAAAAATTCAAGCGACGCTTTAAAAAGACAAAAAGTAAGTAAGATCCAAGTAGCAAGAGACCGAACCTTGCGGTAAGTAGTGCCATCGGGTTCTACGATCCAACCAGCCTCGTTGCAGAGTGCTTTAAGCACTTCGTTGTTGTCACAATGCTTGGGAAGCTCGTAGTTGCCGTACATTCTCAATCCGGTGAAGATCTTCGCAGCGATTGCTCTCCGCCGTCTCTCTCTCCTCTTGTTGTTCTCTCTCTCCCTCCATGTCGGCATTCTCGTCCCTGACGTCATCACTCTCGTTTCCTCCGACCAAACTCTGTTTTTCTTTTTTTTTTTTTTTATGGCAAGATCAAAAAGACAATTCGCAGGCTAGCCTAAACCTTCGCTGATGCAAATACCCTCAGATCTGGCAAAAAATACTAAAGACCTAATAGCACAAACGAATCGATACTTGCGTACAATACTTGCATCAACAATCTCCGATCACCCTAGATTAGATATCCGACTTGAGATTTCTCCTTTTCGGACAAGAAAGAGAGAAAATGTTCTCTGAGACGAAAATCTAGAACAATCCTGGAAACAGTTACAGAAACTTGTTGGCTAAAAGTTCAAGAAGCTTAAGCTGAACGCGGCAGATCAAGACGTTCCGTAAAACTCGACACTGTGTAAATTTTCCGGTGATCGAAGGGAGAGAGAAAGAAAAGGAAGAAGAAGGGAATTGGAGGAGAAGATGAAGGAGCTTGAGCTAATCATGAACTCTCGTGCCAGAGAAGAAGGGGGGGGGAGGGTTAATACTTTCGTACTGATGCTAGCTAAAGAAAAACAAATAGCTTAGACTACCCAATTTACCCGAGATTTGACCCTATATTTACGATATCGCCACTACATGATGTCACGCGTGTCCTCCGGACCTAGCACGTGGGAGCGTATATCTTTACCCGCGATTAGGCCGTCATTTTACCAATTTGCCACACGTAGAGTCCCATTACCACGTGCAAGAGCTAACGTTTACCCTCAGAGTGTGATCCGATTCACGAAATTGCCACGAGACCGTTTTCGCTGACCTTGGAAGTTTCCTTTTCACGTGATGGTGCGTCCCCGGCGTGACCCTGTAGGGCCCATAAAACTGTTTTTTTTTTCCTTCTTACATTCGCGTAGCAACCACTCGCCGCACCGGTGGCTCGATAGTCTCACGTGGCCGCCGCGTTTGTGTGCCACCCACGTTGTCTCTATCAGAACCTTCTCTCTCTGTTCAAACTGGTCGTTCAAAGCTGTTTCTGTCCAACATCAATGATTCAGCAGAGAGACAGAACTTGCCAGATCATCGGCGTTACAGACAACACACAAATAACGGTCTTTGTACATTTTATTAAAAAATGATTAATCATATAAATAAACACTGAGATTTCAAGGGGATTTGTCCCGAATATTTTAAACATTTAAGCTTTTGTTGTTTTCTAGGGTGCATATATGTTTCGAGGAACACAAATGTCAAGTTTCTATTGAGTAGGTACTTCATATTTTAATTCTTAGACATTTTTTAGTTCTCAATGATAAGATATTTGAAGATGCAAGTTAATTAAATTTAAGTTGTTAGAATTACGTTCTTATTACCATGTGTAGAAATATTCTCAGCTTACAAAAAAAAAACGAAATAATTGATTCCGGTTGCGGATCTAAACCGGAAACTTCAAAATTGTGAACCCGATTCTGACCCGAAGTTTTCAGGCGGAAGTTACAACCGCTTAGCTAAGAGTCTCAATGTTTCCAATGAGGATTGAATCCTCTCGGACAGAGCTGTGTAGAGGCATCTCTGAGCAGTTTCGTCTAGCTCTTGACCAGCAGAAGAGAGCACAGGCCACTTCGCTTCTTGAAGTGGAGACGTTACATGACGGGAGGTCGAGATAGCGGTCTCAACCATCATGGGAACATCAAACTCGAGTGGTTCACCAACCACAACTTGAAGGTTTTTGTTCCACAGCGGTAACGGCGGCCTTCTTCCATAGAAATACTTTTCCGGCATCATCTAAGTGGTTAGAACAATGTAAGTAAGTCCCCGAGTTTAGGAAAATGGATGCAAAGTCTATGGCTTATTCTTGTTACCGCAGGCATTGAGCTATATAAAAATAAACGATTATAGAGTTAACTAGGCTTATATGAAACTGTAGGAGTTAAGACATGGTTACCTCATCAAAGCCACGGTGAATTATTGGCAAGACGATTGGGGTTACTGGGCAACGAGCGATGAGGCTTGCGGTTCCCCATTTAAGTCGTCTTATAGGCACGTCTTCTTGAAACACCTTGCCCTCTGGGAAGGTATGCAACTACTAGTCATGATTAAACCAAAGGTTAGTAGAAGGTCAGAAATAATCTCAGTATTTGTTCAAATGTGCAAAATAACTTACCCAAGACCCATCTTTTAAACGCTCAAGAGCTTCAGTCATGTTTTCTTGGTAGATTCCACCACCTCTAGTTATAGGTATACATTTGCCTGCTCAAGAAAAGATTAACATTCTTCTTGAGGAAACTACTTTTTGTGAAGAAGGCAACCACCAAATCTACTAAAAAGTTGTTATCTTTTAGACACAAGTCCAAATCACTCATTAGTCATTACAAAATTCCGTTTCACGTGAAAAGAAGCAACAAAACAAAAGGCGACTTACCAGTGCGGAAGATGTACGAGAAGATAGGGTTCTTAAAACATATGTCCTCTGCAGCAAGAACCCATCGAGCCAGCTCTGGATCAAATGATAGAAGACCCTTGAACCCTCCCCACATCACTGGATCATCTAAACTGATTACAACACGCACACACACAAAAGAAGGAACTAGATCAGCATCAAAAATACAAGTGAGGGGAAACAGATGACAACAAGAAAAGATCAGCTTATTAAAGGTTTTAACTTTAACTAACGTCGACATGTGATTACTAACAGTGATGAGAGGAACACCGGGTGGTCGTGAACGGACAAGGGTCATAAGAGTATCTGCATTGTGAACTGTGGTTTTGTTGCAGAGATTCGCTACTGCTCTCGCGAATGCACCAACAGCCGTTATCACAGCTTTCCTTGGAATTCCTCTCAAGTGATCAGATCTTGCTGCCCATTCCATTATCCTCCCCATTTATGCCTCTTCCCAAGAAATGCAGGCTCCAAAGTTCTCACCTTTTTACAGATCATAACAGAAGCTTACGAAATCGAAATTAAGAACTTGAACAGCTACTTGCATAGAGAGCTAGGTTTCTACGCCAAAAATCGATGCAAAGATTGCAGAACTAGGTTTTGTTTTCTAAGCATCAGTCTCTAAAACAGTAAAACCGAGTAATCTAGTAAAATCTTAACGATAGGACTGAACTATTAGGGTTTATCAATCTCTTTCCTTAAATCCTCCTGAAAAAAAATCTACGATCGAAACAATAATTTGAAAACGAAGAACACTTACAATTAGAAACGAGACCGCACGATTGGTCTAAGAGAGAAATCGAAGAAGCTTGCTTGGGAGAGAGAAATTCAGAGGGCAGTCAGTGTTCGAACTTTGAAGAAGAAGAAGAGTCGAATCTGGTTGGTATGACTCGGTACGTTAGATGAGGATACCGGTTCTAGAAATGAACCGAGAATTTTTGCAACCCAAGAGTTTTTGTTGTCGGTTGGCGAAAGGAAGACAGGCAAATTGTTTCTCTACCAAGCTTAGTTGGGCTTTATCGAGCCTATCACATAGATATATTATACGTCTAAGCCCAATATCTTATACAATAAAGCTTGGTTTCTTTCTTTCAAGTAAAAAATACACTTCACAAGTACAAGCTATAGACATCATGAGTTTACAAATAGTTCACAGCGTTTGCATCACTGGTTCAACCGAACAAACCGACGAGACGATGTTCTTAGAGAAAGGATCGTTGTTGTGTGAAAATATAAACCTCATCGTAGCCTCTCCTGTAGAATCCACCATATTAAATGATCCAAAGAATTGTTAAAACATATACAGTCGAGAAAAAATAAGAGAAACTATTCTAAAGATTGTCTTGTCTGAGTGGCGTTACCCTTCGTATCCGCAGTACGTAGGTTTGTAGTTATAAATGAGATTGCTCAGCACTTTCTCAGAAGATGGTCTGTTCAGTGATTTCCTAGCTTCACTGCACCACATTCAAATTCGATCCGTGAGAATCTGCTATACTTATACACGAGTGTTCTTGTGCTATCCATGAGAAACCACTACATGATCTAATGAACTCTTTTTTATACTGATTCTAATGTTAACTACTTTCGTAATGTAGCAATCAGAGTGGATGCAATCTCTTTTCAATTTTACCAAACAGTGAATAGAGAACTGACCTGACTAGATGATTCGCAGTGAGCTGAGTCACCTGGATCGCGTCCTCGGAGTGTGGAATTCTGGATAATCCCCACTCGAATGCATTTTTCTGCAGAGTATTGTACGGAGCTTTTTCTTTTATAAAAGCTGTACACCAATATACCATAAATTCTAGGATAACGCAATGGACCACAGTGATAGTTCAGCCTAGGTGCGAAACGACTAAATGAGACCACAGTGTAAGTTCACTTATGAGTATGTACCTCAGGATGCCACTGGAAGCCGGTTACCGGATATGTTTTTGACTGAACTGTTGAAACATAAGCCTGGAAATATATATAAAGTCGATATATTCTGTGAGGTCAGGCTCTACAATCTTAGATCTGTGTGGTTCTATGGAACATAGCAATACCTTGCTGTTATCATCACTGCATGTCGTGACGATATTGAAGAAATGGGACAGAGCAAAATTGCCTTCAAAGCGCCCTGGCGAGATACCAAACTGGAAAACAAAAACATTTTTCATTTCAACAAAGCAGATAGGATGAGAATATTATAACCATTCAAGAACAAGAACACAGAAATGGCAAGAAAAAGTCTACCCCTGTGGCGGAATATAAAACCATAAGAGGTGAACAACAATCAACGCCCAATTAATATCAATTGCTTTCTAAAGAGAATGGTGACAAACTTCCAAGTATGTTCCGTAGTATACAGTGACGCAAATTACTAACCTGGTGGTTCTGCATAACCAGACAGTCTGTACTGAGTTTTTTCAACAACTCTGGGGGAAATCTGCAATATGTAATAATACAAATAAGATTTCATAACTGTTGGCTTATTAGTACATATATGTTGAAAATCAAAGCACCTTTGGTATACGGTTCCTTGGGTGTTAACATTATCAACGAACTGGAGACTTGATGCAGAATTCTTTGCATCAACCTTTTCAAGAATGTCAGTGTTCTGTTTACAAAGGCAACGATTAGAAATTCAGTATGAAACATGGAGATCTCAAACTGTACTACATTCCATAGTATATTCTAAGCTCGTAATTCATGAAAAGGAATAGCTTAAAGCTCCTTGCTCAGCGTGATAGAAGGAAGGTTCTTAACTCATGTTCAATTTCTCTACAGTTACAAGAAAAAAGGATTTATCTTTATAGCTTAGAAAAACACACAAGTGGCACCTGACTTATGATCATTGTCAGGAGCTCGAATCCTAGGCAAATGGCATATATCGGAAAGTGCTCTCCAGCATCATTTCTTTCCAAAGCTTTCTGTGAGGATCATTGAGAGATATCATCAATAAGACTAATGTATCGCAATTATATTTTACATCACTCAAAAGAACTCAAACCAAATTCTATAGCTTACAGTGAAGATCTTTTTGACAATATCATAATACAACCCTTCTTTAGCCCAACCACCAGTGAATATCACACCGTTGACCAATTCTAGCTTCTGCAATTTAAAAAATATGAGTTGGCAAATAACATATAAAATCTAATTAATGATGAATAAAACCAGTACGAGAAATGAAAGGAGAGATTCGAAAAATTAGCTGAGCTAAAATAGAGTAACCTGAAAGAGAAGCTCTTCGGGTTCGTTATAGATGAGAGGTATCACACGAGCTCCCCCAGCTTCAGCTAATTTCACATACGACGCTGCGATGTACGACGCGTTCGTATCATTGTTCAACCGACCCGACGCGCCGTCTCCGGGATGGCTCAGGATACCGATAACTGGCTTGTAGTTCAGGTTCGGATCCGGCGCGGAGCATACAGAACCCCGAGAATCAAAGGCGCGTGAACCATCATCAACTCCGGTTTGACTTGGGAGCATCATCATCGACTCAGTGGCTTTTGCCATTACGATACTATCTTTGCACACGTATAGTACGAACGGTAACAAGACGTAACTCCACATCTCAGAGGAAGATGATGATGATCAGTTGAAGAAACAAACGGAAATGAACGATTGATGATCATGAATTTCACGATTTTGGTTTTTTCATATCAACCAACAAACCAATCTCTATCGTCCACGTGTTTCGCACTTTACTCAAATTGTATTTTTAAGCATTTCTCGTAGACTTAAGTGTGGGCCTTATTTTCACCAAAATGGGCTTACTCTCTGAGCCCATTACGTAGCACTCTGATTTTCTATTTTGAGATCGTTCTCCGTCTGAAATCGCGTGGAAGAGAGCAAGAAGCCAAAGTCGCCGTGATTATGAGTCTTTTAGGGTTTTAACTAGAGCGTCTTCTCTGCCATGGAAACACCGCCGCAAAATGTCTCGGAGTCAGAGGACCTTCGTGCCGTCACCGAAGTGAACAAGCGATCGAGGACAGGAGAAAGCTCAGAGCCAATCCCATTTGATCTGATTGTGGATATATTTTTGAGACTGCCGGCGAAATCCCTAGCGATATGTCGCTGCGTATCGAAGCGATGGGCTTCCCTTATTCGCCTCCCTTATTTCACTGACTTGTTCTTTACTCAATCTTCGGCTCGTCCGCAGCTATTATTCGCATGCAAGAAGGACAATCACCTGTACTTCTTCTCCTCATCTCAGCCTCAGAGTCTTGACGAGAACTCGTCTCTTTTAGCCGCTAATTGCTATCGTATCAAGATTCCGTATTCGGTTCCGCCTGAGTTTTCATTTTCCATGAGATTCAGTGCAATAAGAGGTTTGGTCTTTATCAGAATTGACCGGCTTTTGAAGGGAAAGGGACACGTGTCGGTGATATGTAACCCTAGTACAGGACAGTCGTTGATCTTACCGCAAGTGAAGTCGAGGAGGAAGATTGGAGTGAGGAGCTATTTTGGGTATGATCCGGTTGAGAAACAGTACAAGGTGTTGTCCATGACGTGGGCGCTTTATGGAAGTCGTTGGCTGCTCTCAGAGGAGCATCAAGTGCTGACACTTGGAGAACCGTCATGGAGAAAGATCGAATGTTCCGTACCCCATACTCTTAATTTTGACTACCACCATGTATGCATTGATGGTGTTCTCTATTATCCAGCGGAAGGGACTATAGGGAGTAACGTAATCGTTTGCTTTGATGTTCGCTCGGAGAGGTTTTGGTATATCAAAGACACTGACACCTACACTCAGCTGTTTCGTTGTGCACCTTTGATAAACTATCATGGTAAATTAGCTTCACTTGGGCCTGACGAAACAATCGATGGAAGCTGTACAAGCATTAGGTTGCGGGTGCTTGAAGATGCTGAAAAGCAGGAATGGTCGGTGCATACATACGTATTGCCCGATTTGTGGAAGAATGTAGTTGGAGAGACATTGGTACGCTTTGTTGGAGTGACTCGGACAAATGAAATTGTCTTGTGTTCGTCAACTTTTCAATACCTTTTGTACTACAATACCGAGAGAAACACAGTCGTAAGAGTTGATATCCAAGGAATGGAAGCGTTTAAGGATTCTCCAATCTTCACTTTGCAAGACCATGTAGAGGATGTGAAGCTTATGGAAGTGTTTTAATTATGACTTTGGTGAGACTATTTTCACTATGTTTTCTGTGATCGACTTTATTTGTATCTATCCGTTTGTGAATCTTATCATCCATCAATCGTCATATGTCACTATTCGTCTTATATCCGTTCCGAAGTCAGGATCACGGACCAGTATTAAAGTAAGAATTTGGCCGTTTCCCGTTGTATTGCATCACCCCACAAAATATGGAAATTTGACCAAAAATAGTTCAAGGAACAGACGAGGGACCCCATTTTGTGCTAATGGTTGGTCCATGATAATGAGTTTTATATATATATATAATTTATAGGCAAGCCCATTACACTTTGATCTTCGAAAAGGATTTTTTTATTACATGAAAATGTAAACCTCGTCGTTACCGCTCCTGCAAAATCAATGAGATCGTTTTAAACATAAAGCAAAAGTATAAGAAGGATCTGAGCCCAATTGTGGAGTTGGCTTACCCTTTGTATCCAGAGTACGTAGGCTTGTAGTTATAGATGAGATTGCTCAACACTTTCTCAGAAGATGGTCTGTTGAGTGACTTTCTAGCTTCGCTGCACCAACATTCAAATAGATAAATAAAGCCAGCTATTGGCTCTTCCTACGTTGAATAGAGAGAATTTACCTGACTAGATAATTTGCAGCGTGCTGGGTCACCTGGATTGCGTCCTCAGAGTGTGGAATTTCGGATGAGCCCCATTCAAATGCATTTTTCTGCAAGAGTATTATTAGAAGGATCTTTCTTAGAAAAAGCTGTTCATTAACACAGTGAATAGACACTTCAACTGAGGATTGGGAAGACTAATGAATGACAGAAGTTAATTGGTGTGTAATAAATACCTCTGGATGCCACTGGAAGGCTGTCACTGGATATCTTTTTGATCGAATGGTTGAAACATAAGTCTGAAAAGAAACTATCAGGTTCTGAAAATTTGTATAATCATATCGTTGTTTATAGGAAGATATTAATAAATTTACCTTGTTGTCTTTATCAGCGCTGGTTGTAAGGATATTAAAGAAACTAGACAGAAAAGGATTGGCTAGAAATTTATCTTGTGAGATACCAAACTGGAAACAATAACCATTCAAGATCAAGAAATCAAAAACGGCTAGACAAATTGTCTAACTGTATAGGCAATGGAAACTAGAAGAAGAGAGCAGAAGAAAATTAGAGGGCTTGCGAGATACTAACATAGTGGTTCTGCATAACCAAACAGTCTGTACTGATTTTTTTCAGCAGCTCTGGAGGAAATCTGCAAATGTGAAAACGTTACAATTATAAAATTGTTCTTAGGAATACTGAAAAGTAGAAGCACAAGCTATATGCACCACCTTTGGAAAACGGTTGCTTCGATATTAACATTTTCAATGAATTGGAGGCTCGAGGCATAATTTCTTGAGTTAAACCTTTCAAGAATGTCTCGATTCTGTTACAAACACAGAATCGATAGAAATTCAGATCAAGAATCCTGAAATATTTTAGCTTAAACCTCCTTCTCAAACTATATGCAGCAATGTGAAAACAATGAATGCATTTAACTTAGCTCTGAGAAGCTAGAAAGGCAAAGAGTCACCTGACTTATGATCATTGACAAAATCTCAAATCCGAGGCATATGGCATATACCGGAAAATGCTCTCCGGCATCATTTTTCTCTAAAACTTTCTGTGAGAAACAAAAGAGTACTGCATTGGGTTTTATATTTAACAACACAACATTGCTGAAGAATAACAACTTACAGTGAAGATCTTTTCGACGATATCATAATACAATCCTTCTTTAGCCCAACCACCAGTGAATATCACACCATTGACCAATTCTAGCTTCTGGTTGATTCCAAAATGTAAATCATTCAACACGATGAACTAACTTTGGCAAGCAATCCAATTCTTAACCAGAGATAGACATTGCAACATGCAAGACCTAACCAATAGGGATAATGAAGCAGGCATTTCTAAAATTCACTAAAGCAGAGTGACCTGAAACAGCACTTCTTCAGGCTCGTTGTAGATGAGCGGGATTACACGAGATCCACCGGTCTCAGCAAACTTCACGTACGACGCTGCGATGTACGATACATTCGTCGGCGCGTTGCTAAGAGAGTGACGAGCGTCAAATGTGCCGACGCCAGGATGAGTCAGAATCCCGATGACCGGCTTGTAGTTCAGGTTCGGATCCGGCGTGGAGCATACACGTTTTCGGGAATCAAAGGCACGAGAATCGTAAGCTCCGATTTGACTTGGGAGGAGAATCGCCCGAGTCGACTTGGTAGCCTTTGCGATAATGAGATCCTTCCGAAGCAAGAAAAGTAGGAGCGGCAAATAGATTGAGTAGCATCTCCACATCTCCCAGGATTGAAACTTTCCTCAAATCCGTGTCAAATGGAATTAATAATTTTATTTAGCTACACTATCCCTCTTCACTCGCGGTTATAGTGGGCCCACTTCTTATAACGACCGAGACTGTTGCGCGTAATTTCATATTGAGCTTTGAATGAGCCCCACTCCGACATAAGTCAATCAAACGGTACCACAGAGTGTCCGAAACCGTTAGTCAGGCAGGGACTTAAGACACTCTCACACTCCAAAGATGCAGTGTTTGGTAATATTAATCCTTAATAGTTCAATCTTATTGCCAGAATGATGAACAAAACACAACTGCAACCTTTTGTTTTTTTTTTTTTTTGATAACTTACAACTGCGCAACCTTTGAAAGCATCAAATGCCAAATAGATAATCACCGAAACTATAGAGCGAAATCATGAAGGCGAGCGAAAAACAATCGGCTCCCTAAATTGAGATCAGAAGTTACAAACGTTCAGATTAAAAAGAGGGTCTACAGAGCTGATTGATTCACTTGAACAAACACACGAGACGAGGACCTTCTTATAAACGGGATCTTGGTTGTGTGAAAATGTAAACTTCGTCGTAACCCCTCCTGCGTTATAGATGATCAAAAGAATCATTAAAACATACAACAACAAGAAAATAAGAGAATGTTGTAAAGGATGTCCGGGTAGCTTTACCCTGCGTATCCGCAGTATGTAGGCTTGTAGTTGTAGATGAGGTTGCTCAGCACTTTTTCAGAAGATGGTCTGTTCAGTGACTTCCTAGCTTCACTGCACCACATCACATTAAAACCCAATTCATAAGAAACCAATAAATACTTACTTAGGAGTGAAAATCAAGTGCAAAACTGTGGAAACCTTCCTGCGCTGATTTGAGATCCTACCTGACTAAATAACTTGCAGTGTGCTGTGTCACCTGGATCGCGTCCTCTGAATGTGGAATTTGAGATGATCCCCATTCAAATGCATTTTTCTACAGAGAATTTATTTGTGAATAATAGTTGTTCACCGATATAACACAATAGAGACATAAGTTTATAGCTGAGTTTATATATACCTCAGGATGCCACTGGAAGCCAGTTATTGGGTATCTCTTTGCTTTAACAGTTGAAACGTAAGTCTGTAAGGAGATATAATTAGATCCGTTTTGAGAGTAAGGTCCGATTCTCGAATATGTAGAAGAATCCTTATTATGGTTTACAGTACTACCTTGCTGTTTTCATCAATGCAGGTTGTGACGATTTCAAAGAAACTAGACAGAGCCTGGTTGGCTTGAAATTTTGCTGGTGTGATACCCCACTGGAAAATAATAACAATTCGTCATCAACCAGTAGATAGAATGAGAACAGATATGGAACCATTCAAGAAAAGAAAGCAAGTCATGGCAAGAAAATTTGCCTAACTGTCTCTTAAACTTAAGAGAGAGTTCATAATATGTCAACATTGACAGCTAAATTCCAGATTCTAGTGCAAAATAGAGGTCGCACTACTAACCTTATGTTTCTGCATAACCAAACAGTCTGTACTGAGTTTTTTCAACAACTCTGGAGGAAATCTGCAAATATGACACATTACAGTTATGTGTGGAATAATTTGCAAGGTATTAATATCGAAAAATTAAGAGCATTATGAAAAAGCTATGCACCTCTGGAATAAAGTTCCTTCAATATTAACATTTTCAACGAACTGGAGACTTGACGCATTATCTTCTGCATCAAATCTTTCAAGAATGTCTCTGTTCTGTTACAAAGACAAGGATTAGAGGTTTTAGAATGGAGCCTGCAGATCCCAAAGTGTACTATGTAATGTACTCTCAGCTCCTTGTCTACCAATGAGACGGCATGACGGAAGGAACGAAGGAAGGTTCTTACACAGATTCCAGTATACATATAAATGGAGTTAACACTCAACAAAGTCTAGAACGGCTTAACTTTTATATCTCAACGAAAAATATGGAAGTTGATTAAGCAAACAGGAGTTTCTAAATAAGGAAGGAAGAAAAGAGTCACCTGACTAACGATGATTGACATAAGCTCGAATCCGAGGCAAATGCCATACACTGGAAAATGCTCTCCAGCATCATTCCTCTCCAAAGCTTTCTGTGAGAGAAACATAGATTGGAATTCAACTTAAGATAAAAAAAAAAAAAGAAGTTCAGTTAACATGAAACCAAACAGAGAAAGTATTGAACAGTGACAACTTACATGGAAGATTTTTTTGACGATCTCAAAATATTCATATTTTTTAGCCCAACCACCAGTGAATATCACACCGTTGACTAATTCTAGCTTCTGCAAAAAATATAACTTGGATTAACATTTTTGTGAAGCAAATCTAATTCGTAAGACAAAACAAAAATAGCAAAGATTTGAAATCTAATTACATTTTCGACATTTCATATATATCAATGACGAAAAATTCAGTGCATACATATTTTAACACACAAAGGATATTCAGAAATCAGACTGACCTGGAAGAGGAGTTCTTCAGGCTCGTTGTAGATGAGAGGGATGACACGTGCTCCACCTGCCTCGGCGAACTTCACATATGAAGCCGCGATGTACGTAGAGCTCGTATCGTTGGTCAACCGACCCGACGCGCCATCGCCAGGGTGGCTCAGAATCCCGATGACCGGCCTGTAGTTCAGGTTCGGATCCGGGGAGGAGCAAACAGGATTCGAAGAACCAATGGCGCGTGGTGAACCGTCAACGCCGGTTTGACCAGGGAGGAAAATGGACGCAGATGACTCGAAAGCTTTCGCCACACCGATATCAAGGAGTAGGAACGGTAAACAGAAGCAGAATCTCCACATCTCGTTTCGGAGCAAGAAGATGAAGTGGTAAAATGGTGAATGAATGATTCAGAGCGTTGACGAGGACAAAGATGAGAGAGAGCTTATATATATGAGATATAAACCATCGTGTATCAGCTGATTCTGGCCGGCGGAATCAATCATTTCAATTCCACGCACACTCTTTTCTAAAACCAATCTACACCTTTTTTTTCTAAATTATTCATTTATGGCAGAAACGTGTTTTGTATTTTTATACTCTTTTATATTTCAAAGTACCTGCCTTCTCAGTGTGGGGTCCATTACTTTATTTATCTATAATGCTTGTATTATGCCAGCGAGATTGTTGGCTAGCCGTAAGATTAACGGATACACTAGACCTGCACAAGTTTCAATGTTTCATGATCAGTGTGGTTAATAAGAATAAGATTAACGGCACGAGAGTTTTAGGTACATAACGATTTCAAACATACAATCAGATGACACCAAGTTCTGGAAAAAACAGAAGGGTTTTTTAAACTTTCTTGAAGAAGGACATTATGTTCCCTTGCTTGGGATCTTTGACGCCTTTCTTGCTTCCTGGTTTCCCTCCTCCGTTTGCAGCTGCCGCGTTTCCCATGGCCGGGCTCTTCTTCTGCGCAACCGCCCTGAAACAAGGAAGTCGGACAGTTTAAGATTGTTTCCATCGGATTCACAAAGGTTATATTGTTCTTACACATTGCATATACTCGAATAACATACCTGTTAACAGCATTTGCACTTTTGCCATTGTTTAACTTCTTACTTGAATCAGTGTCTTCTTTTTTCTTTGCGTTTGTTTCTGTCTCCTCCCAGACTACCTCGGTTACTACATGCAGTCAAAATAAGATTAGATTAGTAAGAGAATTTGACATTCGAAGCCAGAGCTCTCGCATTTAGCCAACTCTTAGCTAAAGGCGATGCATAAGTCTACTTGTTTTTCAGTATTATTGAAAACGAGATATTGGGTGCTTAAGCATGTGAACATACCTTCTCTCCCACGATCATCAATCCGCGACTTCAACACCTTTTTCCTTTTCGGTGAACTAGGAGCATCAGTATTTCTTTTCTTCGAGAGATTCATTTCAGTTTCAGAACTAATGGCCTGGATCTTCTCCATTGACGGTGCCATAGGTTTCTCGACACCGGAAGTATCACCAGAGGCAGTTTTTTTAAAGTCTTCTTCGCTGACCTCTGGTTCGTCTGATTTTGTCTCTCGAGATACAGGTGGATTAGGCTTCTCCGGGCCTGAATCTTTGGTTTCTTCGCTATCTGGACGTGGATTGATCTTTGGACTGCTAGGTGACACTAGGCTGATAACATCTTCATCACATTCTTCATCGGAGAAATCAAATATCACCTTCCTTTTTCTGTTATCACTTTTAGTTGATCTCATGAAATTGACATCACGGGTCTCATCATCGCTGCCTCCATTGTTCTCGGCATCGTGAGGAGGTTTTTGGGCTTCTGCACCAATTACAGAGCATTTCAAAGAGGAACACAACTAACTAAAACAGACACCAAGTAAAGCCATAGCCATTGGAACAGTATCTAAGGCAGGAATAAATGCCAACTCCACATAAGGAAAGATTTGAAATCAGAAACTGGAGTGTATAGACTAGAATGCAAACCTGAATGATCATGTTTTTTGACCTCCATTGTTACAGAATCATCTTCTGTTTTGACAGGCACACGGCCCCACATATTTTTCAACGAACCCCCAGTTCCAGTCACGCTCTTTCCACCCTGTCCATTCTTTTTAGTAGCGGGCACAGGAAGGGATTTTTCTTTATCATTGGAGGATTTGACAGGCTGATTTTGAACTGGAGCAGTGATCGTTTCACTTTTCGCCTGAAGGCCAACCTTAGCGATTGAAGGCATTGTTAATCCACTTTTCGGTTGTACTGTAGTTCTCACACTTTCAGTTCGCGGGGCTGTAACATTTGCAGTGGCTCCCTCTATATTACGCTTGACAAAAGAATTGGAAATGCCACAAAACCTGGCGCCAAAAAAGAAAACATAAATCTCTAATTCCAATGGCAAGGCCGAGTCAATAGTACTGGAAAGTTTTCATGCGATATCACAAAAGGTGAACCTGTTGTCTCTCAAGCAATTATCAGTGGCAGAAGGCTGCCTGAAGAGTTCTTCTGCTTGCACAAACTCACTGTTCCATATGGCTGCTGGCTCCATTGGTATACTAGCTTGGACACTGTAAATATGAACTGAATGAGTTCCATTGAACTCTTTCTCCACTTCTGCACAGAAGCAATGACAGGGAAATGTCAAGTCGTTATACAATAACAGATAACGTCCTCAAGAGATTACATTCATAGAGAGGTCTCTAACATATAAAGGAGACAAACAAGTAGCGGCAGATGGGAATGTGACCTGCAAGTTTGGAAGTAGAAACAAGCCTCGTCCGGTGATCGGAAGGTGTGTCCTTTAGCCACCCAGACACAATATATACAACTTCCAAACCTTTCCCGTTTTTCTCGACAAAATCCTTAAGCAACCTAATAACAAAAAAGAGCCATGGTTCTTAGACAAAAAAACAGATCTGTAAGTAAGCCAAAATGGGTGGAAAAGCAATGTACCTCTTGGCAGTTTTTGACGAAAGCGAGAAATTTCGACTCAGCCATTTGTAAGATACCTGAAGAATTCGAGCGAATCATCAATCATTATAACCTTAAATTAAACCAAACCCGACACTAATATAACAACAAACTACAGATAGAACCTTCGAAATTCAACAATTAACGCTATCTCGATGAGGATGGGAAGGTAGAAAAACGAGTTTTTGATAAGCTTTTAAAAACCAGTGAAATGGAAATCGGAACCCTAAATCAGAAAAGATTAGAAAATCGAGAGATGAATTGAGAAATTACCACTTGAAGCTGATCGGAGACAAGAGACTCGATCTCATCGAGGATGTTTAGGGTTTCAGTGTGGGTCATTGTTTCGGCTTCTCTTTGAGATTTTTCTCAGATTTGGGATGTTTTTCTTTAGAGAGGCGATGGCTGCTGGCTTTCCCGCCAGTCCTTTCGCGGCGCTCTTAAATGAAACACAATTTTCATCCTTGTGGTGGGTCTAAGGGTAGCTCGTGCCGCTCACGTGATGACGCATTGCCGCGAGTTTCTTTGGGGGCCCGCCCGCCCATATCTATCTGATTGCGAATATCGTTCCGACCTGATCGGCGCTTTATCTATTTCTTATTTATTTTTTCAACTTCTTCTTATCTATTTCTTTATTATTTTCTCTTTTGCATATCAAAAACAAAAATGAAATTAAAAAGCTAAACGGTTATAAAATAAAAAAATAGGAAGAGGATTTGGCCATGCAAATTCCTTAAGCAATTCAAAAAAAAAATTCCTAAAGAAATTTTAAGAATAGTTTTAATATTATGTTATTTTGTTCTTTATTCTACTTGAAGTTCATATTTTTTGGCTTAGCATTGGTTTCTACCGATTTCTTGAATAAATTTATAAGAGTGTTGTTGCTTTCACTGATTCTGTTGGAATTTTAGAATTTTTTTTGTTTATTCCATCAGTTAGTGATTTTTTTTTTTTTTGACTTTTATTTCCTTTATTTCGGCTTCCATTTCTCTTGTGTTAGCTTTTAACTATAGTATTTTCGTATTTTTTATAGTGTTAAAATAACTTCTTCTTTTTTTATTGAAACCAAAACTTAAATCTCTTTCTCCTCTAATTTTTCATTTTTTTTTTTTGCTTTTTGTAATTTTTTCTGTTGATAATGTATAAGAATTCCTGCATTACCAAATAGGCAATACCAAGTGAAGAGGGAAGTTAACTTTAAAAAAAAAAAACAGTGACGGATTCATGTTGCTTATATATAAACGTTTGGGTAGCTAAGCTTTATCCCACGTTTCCAATCTCTCTCTCAAATTGATTCGACGAGAGCTCTATCCAAAGGAAAAAGCATCGAGCGAGAATTAGCCAACAACGTCGAGAAGATTTTTCTTTCTTGCATCCGGTGAAACAGAGATGTCTATCTCCGACGTTCCTTTATCTCCAGCGGAAAAGATTCGTCCGAATACGAGCGAACAACCGAGAGAGATCACTCGAGACTCTTCTCTCTTGCCACCCAAGGAAACGGAGATATCTACCTCCGACGTTCGTAAGCTTCCGAAGAAGAAGATTCGTACGAATACAAGTCAGCAACCGCGAGAGTCGGCTCGAGACTCTTCTCTCTTATCATCCAAGAAAATGAAGGGTAGTCTCTCTGGCGCTTCAACGTCTCCGGCGAAGAAGAGTCAGATGATCACGAGGAAAGAACCGAGAGAGACGACTCGAGACTCGTCTCTCCTAATATCCAAGAAACAGGAGGTTAATCTCTTCGACCTTTCTACATCTCCGGCGAAGGAGAGTCAGACGAGTATGATCCAACAACCGCGAGAGACTACTCGAGACTCTTCTCTCGTACCATCCAAGGAAAAGGACTTGCTTCTCGTCGGCGCTGATATGAATCAGGGGAAGAAAAGAAGCACGATGCAAGAACCCCGTCAATATACTTTCTTCAAATCCAAGAAAAAGGACTTCCTTCTCTACGGCGTTGAAATGAATCCGGGGAAGAAAACAAGCACGATGCAAGAACCGCGAGAGATCCGTGAATATACTTTCTTGCAATCCAAGGAAATGGAGATAGAGAGCTCTCTCTCCTCTGCTTCTTCGATGAACACAGATGAAGGTTTGAAGAAGATGACTAGTTGCTTGGACAAAGAAGAGGAGAAGGGATGCAGAGCCTCGACGGAAATAACTCTATTTATCGCTGATCCATGGATCATCAAGAAGACGCTGAAGAAGAGCGATCCACCTAGGCACCTTTATCTGAGAAACGCCGTCGCTGAGAACCACATTCTGAGATATATCTCCGAAGATGGCCAAAATATGGAACTCCGACCAGGAAATGGGATGAGGGTTAGTGTGTACGACACCGACACGCACACTACGCACGAGATGATTCTGATGAGATCGAAAATGAGACAGACCCACTACTGTCTAACGGATAGCTGGCGCAATGATTTTGTCTGCAGGAGGCGTTTGAAGATAGGAGATGAGATTGGGCTCTACTGGGATCGTTTTCATTCTAAGCTTCATTTTCGGGTGCTTTCTCGTGCAATCACAGACGGAAAGAAGCTATCAGTACGAGCGAAGATAGGTAGATTTGCTTATTAGCCTTTCAAGTTTCAAGTAATGACTGGATTAAGGCATAAACATTATAATTTTATTGCATCTGTATTCTGTGACCTCATTGAGAAGGCTTGTTACAAAGTGAAGAGATGAAGTCTTTTTTTTTTGTGTGTTAGTGATTGGTGTTGCTTACGGTGTTTTGGTAGCCACCTTTACACCACTTTGACTTCGTTATTGGTTACATATCATCTTTAGTTATTTCACATCATAAAAGATAGTTGGGAGCAAAAACTGAATAAAAGATATTTCACATTAGAAAGCTTTATAGCATAGAGTTGATAGAAGCAAGCAATAGAAACAAGAATCTGCAAAGTCTCCTCTGGTTTTGAGATGAAGAAACTAGAGAAACCCGAGAAGAAAAAACTCTATGCGCTTGGCGATAATGGTAGAAATGGACAGAGTTCTCTCAAGCTGCCACTGGTGTTTCTATTTCTGCAGCTGTATTCTCTTATCCCTGATAGGTAGATCAAGCGGCTTCTGTGCCTCGTGAGGATGGTCTGGGCCTTTGTACACCTTCAGGTGGTTGAACAGAGCTCTCCCAAGCTGCCACAAAACGATAAGACCATGTAAGAGGGAGGGTGAAACCTAGTAATCAGATTATACCAATATCGCCACAAGTAGTTCACGACTAATATCCCAAGGTGACCATAACAGAGACTGATAAGTGATAAAGAAGCAAGGAATCATCTATCTAACCCGTCCCTTTGGAAGCATTCCGCGAACAGCATGCTCAATGATTCTTTCTGGGATTCTCTGCTGCAACTGATCAAACGTTTCTACTGTCATACCACCAGGTCGTCCTGAGTGCCTCCTGTATAGCTTTTGGTTCCTCTTCTTTCCAGATACAGCAACTTTCTCAGCATTCACCTTAACCAAACCAGTCAAATGACCAAAAGAAAAACATAAGTTACATGAAACGAGTGCTTCACATAGTCTTTAGTGCAGCAACACATGATATGGCTCCATCAAAACAAAAAATTAAGTAGAGCATATGAAACTTCTTATGTCTTGAAAAGTGGTTAAAGAATCCCATACCACAATGACAAACGCTCCCATGTCGACACTGGGAGTGTACGAGGCAAGGTTCTTCCCCCGGATGTGATTAGCAATGGTTGATGCCAATCTACCGAGAATCTTGTCTGTTGCATCGACAACAAACCAAGGCTTGTCCGTGTTCACATGGTCTGAAGCCTTTGGATACCATGTTGTGTTCCAAATGTCCTGTATACCAAAAGGATAGACTCTCAATAACGCTACAATCCAAAGTCTGTAACTTCAACAGAACTCATTTTCCAACACAAAGTGAAGAAGTAAAAAAGTTCCCATTTAACGAAGCAAGAAGAAAAAACATCACTTTCCAAACCCATTCGAGTATCTGATACGCACAAATGAGTCAAAGGCAAAGTCCACTACTTAATAAATCGACTCAAGTTTCAAAATTTCAGTACCTTTCACAAAATTCCATGGAAAGCTCGACACTTTATAAGTTTGTTAAGCAAACAATGTTTCAGAGATGTGAATAACAAAAGCGTTGAAGCTAATCCAAGAGTGAGATAGATAGAGAAAAGAATCGTTACAGGGCCATTTGCTTCCTCTTCGTCGAACATCCACCGCTGGTTCGCCGGAACAAGGGAAGTAGTCGCCGCCTGCTCCGCCTCGCACTTCACCTGCAATCCCCTTTTCGTGTTCGCATAAATGCCGACTCGTACGGAAGGCTTCGAGAAAGCCGTTAGAGAGAAGCCTAAAAACGGAGACCTTCTCTCACTCCCGGAGGTTTTCACAGAAGAAGGGAGTATAACTGTCGAAGACGAGCAGAGAACCGCCATTTTTGTTTTCTCTCTTCTGCAATTTCTTTTCTTTCTGCTCTTCCGATTTCTCGGATAAGATTGGGTTTCTTCAGTAAATAACAATGGTGGCAATAACTGTAAATAAACTCAGTTTTAAGACGAGAAAGATAATATAAAACGGGTTCAGTATCCGAACTCATTCGGAGCTCCGGTTTGTTTTTTTCTTTTTTCTTTTTTCATTTCCTTTTAATTTATTTTATTTTTCTCAGGTCTTCGGGAGGAAGCAAAGTGTCATGGCGTCGATTTCGTCTACCCTACTCTTAAATTGTAGATCAGTTACACCTCTAAGATTCCCGAATTTCTCGGGGTTTTCTTCTCCGTCTCTATCCGCTAGATCCTGCCGACTCAGAGATCGTAATCTCGAATCCTTTACCAACGGAACTCTATCGCCGAGAAACAGAGCCGACGGTGCTATGGCAGCTACTACATCGGTGCAAGGAGTGGTGACGGAGGCGATGAAGCTGATCCAGACGGCGTCACCTACATGGAAATCCGCCGTGGCTAATAATCTATTGATATTTGTTCTCGGTTCACCGCTTCTCGTTACCGGATTGTCTGCTTCCGGTATCGCCGCCGCGTTCTTGCTCGGTACTTTGACTTGGCGAGCTTATGGCTCTGCTGGTTTCCTCTTAGTCGCTGCTTACTTCGTCTTAGTAAGTGCACTTTGTAATCAACTTTGATCGTAATTCGGCCGCCGACACTTAGAACATAGAACTTCGTTTATTTGAATTTTGATTTTCGAGTAGATGAATGAAGAATGTTATTAGATTTTAGATGAATTTATTAGTTGCTTTATCGGTTAGTGTAGGGATTGTAAATCAGGTTTCAAAAGGCATAAGATCTCGGTATATAACAAGAATGTTAGGCTTGATTATTCTGGCGTTGAAGTTGGTTTAGATGATTTACGATATCACAGGGAACAGCGGCAACAAAGGTTAAAATGACCGAAAAGGAAGCACAAGGCGTGGCCGAGAAGAAAAAAGGTAGAAGAGGACCACGCAGTGTGATTGGTTCAAGTGCTGCTGGTTGTGTGTGTGCTTTTCTTTCAATATATCAAGTGGGAGGATCAGCTTTCTCTCAGCTTTTCCGCCTTGGTTTCGTTTCCAGTTTCTGCACTAAAGTGTCCGACACCGTCTCGAGTGAGATAGGGAAAGCTTATGGAAAAACTACGTGAGTATGCTAGCTATCGACTCTTCTGTAACGGTTTTTGTTACTTGGAACAAGTAGCTAAGATGTGTGTCAATGAACTTGCGATGGCATAGCATGAATCCAGTTGACTGCTGCAATGTTCTGCATGCATTTTGTTTTATTACTAACTGGTGCAAATTTGCAGGTATTTAGCCACAACATTTAAGATTGTACCAAGAGGAACCGAGGGAGCTATGAGTGTTGAAGGAACATTGGCTGGGCTTTTAGCGTCATTTTTTCTTGCCTCTGTTGGCTGTTTCCTGGGTCAGGTAGTATACCTTGTCCAATATTGTTGTTGAGGAACATGAAAGCATCCATGTTATTTTGCTTCAAAAAAATCCCTTTTAACATCGTCTTTATCTTGATAAGGAGGTTTCGATGCATGATTAAGACGTGATTTGTTGTTGGTGGTACTAGTTAGTATGGACACCCCTCATGTAGTGTCTGCCTTATTAATATCATAGCACCAATGAATGGTAGCTGGATGAAAGTAAAGCAATTAAAATTTGATTGCACAACTTAATTCCACGTATAGTATATTTCATAGACTTGCTCGTGAATGAAAGGCTAGATACGCATTATTTATTTTGTTGGAAAGTTCACATTTTTTTAACTGAACATGCATTTCATTAGTAGAATCACCGTGTGATTGCGAATATTTTTTTTTTTTTTGGTCTTTTGAGCACAGATAACTCCTCCAGAAGCAGCTGTATGCGTGCTAGCTTCCCAGATTGCTAATCTGGGGGAGAGCATAATAGGTGCATCTTTTCAAGACAAGGAGGGATTCAAATGGGTACGCTTACTTTTCTTTTCTTGCCTTATTTCTCTCGCTCTGTCTACTTATTGTCAATGCAAGAAAATGATACCTGTCTATAGTGGAAAAACAATTCCCATTTCATGAAACAAACAAAAATTGAGCTATCGTCTTGTGAAGCCATTTTTGCAATTAGCTACGTACAAAATAAGAAGGGCAGTTCGAGTTCTCCTTTGTCCATTCTTTATCCTTTAAAATCTGCTGAGACCCTCCAATTTTGGGTGACCATTTGGCTATTTTGTAGCTAAACAATGATGTAGTCAACGTGATCAACATAAGCTTGGGAAGCATCGTAGCGATTTTGATGCAGCAGTTTATACTCCAGAATTGGGTCAAGTAAAACCTGTCACAATATGGTCATGGCTACTCAGTGAGGTTAGGTTCTTTTCTTCTTTTTTTTGTCTATTGATGTAAACAATCGTATTTATTCTATTTTGTGTAAATACACTACGTTATGTAACAATAGCCCCACAACAATTAGGGAAATAAAATTGTGGAACCGTTGTCTACATCGAAAATATGTCTTTGAATTTGATTCGCCTTTGAGATATCTCCAGTAGATAAGAGAAAACTGTCAAAATTTCTTGGGATCCCGTCTCTTTATCACTTTCTTTCTTTCACATGAAGTCCAGACTCTATTGATGATATATTTCGGGAGTCCATGAAAATGAAACGAAAAAACTGTTACGAAAAAGACAACACAATAAACGAACAAGAGTGGGTAGACAAAAAGAGGAAAAAAGAGTCGTGATTCACTCGAACACATTCCTTTTTGTCATTTTTCGACGTACCCATCCCTCTCTTTTCTTTTTGCCATACGCTGTATAATGTGTTTATGTTACATAAAGATAATGTTTGTGGTGACCAATTTTAGTGTAGAAGCCTCTAGAGAGAAAGCATAAGCATCGACTGCGATGTAGCTAGACTAGATAGAACCGTTTTAGTCGAGAGTTTTGAAAGACATTTTTTAGTTGGCGTTGCTTCTACGAACCTGTGGTCCGGCATTAAGATACGACAGTGGCCCATGGGCCGTGACATCCAATACAGAGCTGACATACCACACGCGCTTATCAAACGCGTGAATTGTACCACCACAAATATCGCTTTTTCTATCTCGAAGTCAAAAATTCTGTCTCCCCCTCAATACTCACTTTTTTAAACTCCGTTACTTTGATACATATGGGAACACAATGAGAGGATTTCAGAAAGTTTATACTTTATACTACTTAATTTCAGTTTCCAGCTAACTCACATAGACACATTGTATAGAGTATATAAAAGAAAATTTATTGTTTTCGTATTCAGTGAGAAAATCATATTCTTTCCATATTAAATTAATTGTCGTTTAAACTATATGCACACAAAATAAGAAAATATTAATTATGTAACTTTTTTAATATAAAAATATTATTAATTATCTAGTTAAATATAATTCAACCAATAATAAAACCGTATGTAAAATAAAAATAATTCTAAAAAATAAAAAGTTAATAAATTTTGTATTAAAAATATAAAATACGATAACTAATTTGAAATGAAAAAATTTCTCTAAAATGATAACTAATTCGATACGGAAAGAATAAAAATTTAATCGCAGAATATGTTCTGCTCCAAAATTTAACAAGTTTGTAATTTTCTCGTTTCTGGAACTTTTCTTTACAAAATTAAAGAACCACTTCTTGAACTTAAGCACACTATTAAATACTCACAGTATTGACCGTTTTCCGTGATTCATATCATGTACATGTGACGAATGTAACATTCCAGACAGACAAACTCTTTTAAAAAAGACCAAAAATGGAACTATTAGATTTTTAAAATATTCGGTGAATCAAATAAACTATGTTAAATGATATCCACAAAAGGAAATAATAAACAAATACCTAAAACTAACGAAATTACGACAAAAGAGAGAGTGTTTACCTAAAGTTTGACGAATAAAAAAAAAATAAAAAATAAACGCCGATGCGCGCCGTGGTTAAGTTGTTCTCGAAGTTTGCAAAGTTTGGTATAGAAAATTTAGAGAGAGAAGGAAGTGTGTCGTCGTCCCAGTTTCAAAGTGATTATGACGTTCTTGTTGCGATTGGTTAACACGCGTCATACCATCTTAATAAGATAAATTTAATTTCCTTATTACTATTCTCTCTCTCTCTCTTGGTCTCTCAGTCATGAGTCATGACCAGCTTTGATCTCAAATAAAAAGCGTTTTTCTCTTCTTTAGCTTTTCCACAGTTACCCAAAAGTGTCTTAACAATTGCTTTTTCTCCTCTCTTTGCAAAAACCGGTGGTGTGTACGCGAAACCCCGAATTCGCTGGATAATATATAAAAATCTTTCTATTTATATTCGTTTGGTTGAATCATGGCCGTTGATTCGGCAGACCGGCGAGAAGTAATCGTCAAAATCGACGATGTTGACAACGGAAACGGCAATGGAGTTTCGGGAGAGACGGTGGGGAAGATTTGGAGAGACGGAAGTTACGATTTCTGGACTGACGGTCAAGGTAACATCCATAAAGGCATTAATGCGGCGACTGATGGTGAGAGATCCTCCGCGACTGCGTCGGAAGAAGGTAAAGGAGACGACGAGGCTTTTGAATTTCGTCGCGGCGAGGATCCTCCGACGAAGCTGATTGGTCAGTTTCTTCATAAACAGCAAGCTTCCGGCGAGATTTCTCTCGATATGGACTTGAGTATGGAGGAGCTTCAGTCCAAGGGTTTAACTCCCGTTTCTGAATCTCCGGCGTCGGCCAGAGCTTCTTCCGCTGGTGGTGCTACCAACAAACCTGACGCTGTGGGAAGACGTGACAGCCGCAATAACAATAACAACAACGTCGATGGAGAAGTTGTCAAGTGTAGTGGAAACGCTCCGACTACTCAGAGGAACTCTACTGGTTTGCTTAAGATGCGGACTAGGTCACGGCTTTCGGATCCGCCTACACCGAAGCCGCCGTTGCCGCCGTCTCAAGCGACGGAGATGAAGTCGGGGAGGATTCCGAAGTCAGGGCAGTTGAAGTCAGGGTTTTTCGGGAAAAGCCCTAAGAATCAAGGAGAGGAAGAGGAAGACGATCCCTTTGCGGAAGAGGATTTACCAGAAGAGTACAGGAAGGATAAGCTTAGTCTCTGGATTGTATTGGAATGGTTGAGTTTGATTCTGATAATCGCTGCTTTGGTTTGCACACTTGCGATACCTTCCTTGCGTAAGAAGATACTTTGGGAACTTCAGCTCTGGAAATGGGAAACCATGGTTTTAGTGTTGATCTGTGGTAGATTAGTCTCTAGTTGGATTGTGAAGATTGTCGTCTTCTTTGTCGAAAGGAACTTCCTTTTGAGGAAAAGGGTTTTGTACTTCGTTTACGGTGTTCGGAAGGCGGTGCAGAATTGCTTATGGTTAGGGCTTGTTTTACTCGCTTGGCATTTCTTGTTCGATGAGAAAGTTGCTGAGGCAGCGAACACTAAGGCGCTTCGTGTTGTGACTAAGATCATTGTGTGTTTATTGGTTGGGTTCTTGTTGTGGCTTGTCAAGACATTGTTGGTTAAGGTTCTTGCTTCCTCGTTCCATATGAGCACTTACTTCGATAGGATTCAAGAGTCTTTGTTTACTCAGTACGTGATTGAGACGCTCTCAGGTCCTCCTTTGATTGAGATCCAAAGAAACGAGGAAGAAGAAGAGAGAATCAGTGTCGAGGTTAAGAAGTTTCAGAATCCCAATGGTATTGAGATTACGTCAGGGGCTCAGAAAAGTCCGATGACGGTTGAGAAAAGTCCGTTGCTCTCTCGCGTTCTCTCTAATGGAGGAGGAGGAGACAAGAAAGGGATTACGATCGATAGCCTTCATAAGCTGAACACTAAGAATGTTTCGGCGTGGAAAATGAAGAGGCTGATGAATATAATCCGGCATGGATCACTTACCACTTTAGATGAACAGCTACAAGATCCGAACTTAGATGATGAGAAAGGAAACCAAATCAGGAGTGAGTTTGAGGCAAAGCTCGCTGCAAGAAAAATCTTTCACAATGTCGCCGAGCCGGGATCAAAGTAAGTGAATCAAATTTTCTCTTTTAACATCCAATGCCTTGACCATATCACATTATGGATATTAACCTGTAGCAACTGCACGTGTTTTTATTTAGATTCATCTACCCGAAGGACTTATCGCGGTTTCTGCCGGAAGACGAAGCTTTGAAGACTTTAAGTCTCTTTGAAGGAGCAACTGAGACAAATCGGATCAGTAAATCATCTCTCAAAAACTGGGTGGTAAGAAGTTTGAAGAATGAAATTTACAGTTTTTCATATATTCAGATATTAATGAATCTGCACACATTTTTTTCACAGGTTAATGCTTTCAGAGAGAGAAGAGCTCTTGCGTTGACCCTAAACGACACCAAAACAGCAGTGAATAGGCTTCACAAGATGGTGAATATCGTAGTTGGGATCATCATACTCATTATTTGGCTTATCATACTCGGAATTACTTCCACAAAATTCCTCGTGGTCATGAGCTCGCAAGTCGTGGTTGTCGCATTCATATTTGGAAACATGTGCAAGACAGTATTCGAGTCTATCATCTACTTGTTTGTGATACACCCCTTTGATGTAGGCGATAGATGTGAAATCGACGGAGTCCAGGTAAATTAAAACAAAACCGGTAAACAAAACTTCTCAGTTTTCGATATTGCATGTAATGTTAAAAGGCTATAATTCTCTTTGTTTCTTTGTTTTTCCCAGATGGTTGTTGAAGAGATGAACATATTGACAACTGTGTTCTTGAGGTTTGATAACCAGAAAGTTGTGTACCCGAACAGTCTTCTCTGGACTAAATCCATTGGAAACTATTACCGTAGTCCCGACATGGGAGATGGAATCGAATTCTCCATCCACATTACTACTCCAGCTGAGAAAATCATGCTCATTAAGCAGAGAATCACAAGGTACATTGCAAACTTGAAATCCAATTTCAAAATTTTTATACATGAATACTTATGACCTGCATTCTCTGTGATAGTTACATTGAGGGGAAGAAGGATCACTGGTATCCGGCGCCAATGATAGTATTCAAAGACATGGAGTCACTAAACAGTGTGAAAATTGCAGTTTGGCCAACGCATCGAATGAATCATCAAGATATGGGAGAGAAATGGGCTCGAAGATCTCAACTTGTTGAAGAGATTGCCAAGATTTGCAGAGAGCTTGACATTGATTATCGACTGTATCCTCTTGACATCAATGTCAAATCTTTGCCGACTCCTACTGGTTTGCCTGTTTCCGACCGTCTTCCACCTCACTGGACTTCTCCTGCTTCTGGCAGCAAATGAGACTTTAGAGGGAATTTTTTTTATATAGTTTGGATCAAGAGGATCTGTTTTTCTCATTTTCTTCTCTCTTGTAACTACGGATTTAGAATTTAGCAAATGATCTACTTGATTACGCGACTTTGATGTGATTGATGTATAAATTTTGGTTATTTAATTTTCTTAGTGTCCTAGATTGCGGCGCTTAACACCACCAAATGAAAGATCACGTTTTTTTCATGAAGCCAAATTGATGATTTAATAGTTTAATCTCCTTGCAATATGTAGCCAAATAAACGTCTTTTTTCAAACGGACCCACCTTTTTTCATCTAATATAACAAAGAACGTTAAACGTTCTGTCACAGACCAACTACGGAACACACCAGTTTCCAAATCATTTTAATGCTCTCACATACATCGCTTGACAAACCGGCGGTTGAGAAATGTTGGGAGTTGTTAGAACTGTCGCCGCCGCCGCTTCCCAACCCTCTGGTTAGGGGACGAACCGGTATAAGGAGTTGAAGAAGAAATGTCCGGAACATACACTGAGTGGTGGTTAAAATGTTTGGGCCAGTTAAGACCAGAAGCTGTCGGTGGAGAATGAATCTGTGGAACAGCCCATGATGTCTCACCTCCCAAGCAGTTATTGTTATCTTCTCCATCTTCTTCTCCAGATCTCATCATCGAAGAACTGTCAGAATCTCCTCGTCTACAGGTATCCGCCTGCCAAATAACGGACTTTTCACAATGAGAAACCAAAAACGAAGATGGATCAAAAGGCCAAAATGATTCATACTCTCTTCTCTATTTCTTCCCAAGATGATCAATCTTTTACTTATTACACACGCTAAATAAACTAATTGTTTACCTTGGATGAACCGTTATTCTCCATGTATTCATAGCTCTGATCAAAGTCGGTTAATCCGAAAATCTCCTCTATCTGCCACTGAGGAATGCTTCCAGTCGCTGATCCACTGCTTGCAAAAGGAAGCTTTGTCGATATGTGATCACTAAGTTTAGTTTCCGGTAGAGCTACCTGGTGATGATGATGATGATCAAGGTCCATCTTCTGCGGCTCAGATGTAGGAAGAGTAAACTGTTTGGTCTCGTTGGTTTTGTCATCATTGGCTGGTGAGGATTTTGTAGAAGGACCAGTGTCAGTAGATTCAAGACCGACTCTGATTCCAGTCAGAAGAAATCGCTGGTGAGCTGAAACATGAGGATTCACAGTGTGGATTGCGACATCACATTTCCTACACAGTAAAGCTCTATCTTGCAGACAGAAGAAGAATCCAGAAGCTTCCTGTCAAATTCCCAATTTGAAAAGAAAAAAAAGAGCATCTTTAAGGGAATAGGCAAACAAACACAGTAGCAAAATCATTATTTGTTTCTATTCAAGATATATTATAGCCTGATTGTAGCTAAATAACGAAGAAACCGGATCATGTCCCCTCTAAACCTAAAAAGATTCAGACTTTTCAAAGAACATACAACCATAGCAACAGTACAAGCTTGTCTCCAATCAAGAAATGGCATAAACAGTAGAGGTGTCAGAGTTTATAGATTGCAACCTCTCTCATACCAAAAAAAAAGATTCAAACTTTTCATAGAGAAAAAAAAAAAGCCCAAAAATTGAGGATCTAAGCCATGGTAATAATCTGAAATCAGATCAAAGAGATGAGCAGACCTGACAGATGTCGCATTTGGGTATGGAAGAGGAAGAGACAGTGAGAGGGACTCTCTGGTGTTTTCCTGCGAGTTTATTAGCGGCGTGAACTTTCTCATCGCAAGCCCAACACAAAGCAGCTTCATCGGCGCAACATAGCACCGCCGCTTCAGCCGCCTCGCACACGTTACACTGAATCTTCATCCTTTCTTTTATCTCCAATTCATCCAAAAAAAAAAAAGAGTAAAAAACCAAAACCTCTGAAATGATTCAAATCTCGAGAAGACGAAACTTATCCTTTTTGTGACTTGGAATATTTTTTTTTTGGCTTCAGGATTAGTGTCGGAGACTTGAATATTGATAAATTTTAGGAAAGAGAAGTGGAGCCAGTTTTGTCTCTGAGGTTTATGGTTTAAGCAACCCTTTGCGTTTTTTTCCTTTTGTCTGAAGGAGAATTTTTTAATAATTTTTTTCCGTGTCAAAATGAATTTATTTATAAATTTCTGACTAACATATTCATCTGGATTCTAGATAAGTCGTTGGTGGAAAAAAATCTCGTTTATATTTATAAATTAATAAAATAGTGGCGGTAGGAGGATTTCTTTTTCAATTACAAAAAAGGAGGAGGGGTCTCTGTGCATAGTTTATAAGTGGTGGGCTCGAATAGAAAATATAAAGATCTTAAGGGCGATATTATTTAGGCTCATATGAGTGAACAATGAGAATACACGTGGCAGCCTAGTATCAAGTGTCTTAATTGCAGGAGACAATCTCTGCTGTGTCAAGCTGTAAATTAGCGAAAAAGAGGATTCTCAGATTTTTTTTGCTCGAGGCTGCGCGCGTGGGGGCACGCGCAACCAATTACTCATCTCTCCATCACTTGAATTTTCTTGAACATCAAGCTCCAAAATATCTTTTGTTTGAAAATGAATGATGAGGTCCATAATATCCATAATATATGTAGATTTTAGTTTTTAAAAGGAGGAAATCAGCATGAAAAGATAAAATAAGGTATATAAAATCAGAGAGATTCAAGTTGCATAGTTTAATTTCACACGGTAAGGTGATTAAAAATATAAAAAAATTCACACGGTACCGTCTTTTCTTTTGCTGAACAAAAATCAAACTAAAAGATGAAAGTGATACATCTGGGGAATATATCAGTCTACTTCATTTTGACCACTTTTAGGAAGAACCAATCTTAGTTTATTTTAACATTAAAACGTTTGCCCCGGTTCATGCATTATACAATTTACAGGATACTACAACGACAGCGAAATGTCTTACAGAAAAGAAATATCCCATTATATAATGTAAAGATTATATTAATACACGTATCGTTTCGGGTGGAAGAGGAAAATTCGGACCTACATTGACTAGATTTTTTTTTTTTTCAAGAACACAAGCCGTAAACAAATTAATTAACAGGCAGAGACGCAGAGTATTGATCAATCAATCATTAATAAGGTCCCATTTTGAAAAAGATCTTTCTCCAAAATTAACAATTTGCACGGGAAAAGAGAAGACTCGTATGTTAAATTTATTTTTATTCAAGAGGATCATATACATCCACGTTCTTGGTTCAACAAAGATAGCAACTTCAATTAAACTTGTTCAAGCACCAAAGATTCAAGGAATCAACGAATCTTTCGGACCAAAGAACCTTACCACCATATCTATAGACAAGTGGGTCGAAAGTGTCTCTCAATGTACCAACTATAATAACTTTATGAACAAATCTACCAAATCTAGTACCTTGATCTGATCTGAGTAAAGCCTTGAGCCAAGAAAACATTTAAAACCGGCGCATCAGATGATATCTCGATTGTATCACCGAGCTGCACGTTGTAGCGAACCTGACAACCGTCGATGTAGATAGTTCCGTGGTCTGAATACCAGTTAACATCCATGGATTGGTCCGGTCTGAAGGCTGAATGCATTTGCGTGGCGGTTGAACCCGGAGAGATGGGTTCTCTCACCATAAACTGTAGATCACGAGACAACATCGGCATCACGAACCCACCTGCTGACAGCATTGCTGCAGTTGAACCAGCAGCTGTGCAGACTCTTAGACCGCTTGAGCGGCAGTTCACTGTCTTTGGACGGCTATCGCCTTCCTTGTTCTTTATCCTGCGCACATTGTAAAATAAAAATCGGGGTTCATTAGACTCATAGTATTATAGGAATGTTTCAACCAAGTCGGAGAAAAGATTAAGCAATTCGATTTTGTTTTTCCATATCCATACAAACTGTACCTCTGACAGAACCAAACTGAGGAATAAAACAATTATAAACTTCATTTCTTTGATAACCATTCGAATTGAGGGTATAATATCTAAGAACCAAAAGGAATGATATCCAGTTTCCATTTCAATTTCTATAATTCATAATCTGAAAAATCCTAACAATAACCAGGATTGGGACACCCCAGGTTGATCTTTTTGCCTAAGAAACTCTATCCCAATGAACCAGAGAGGGACTATGTATGCACAAAAACAATCAGCTTTGAAGAAAATGTACTTTTTTTTTATTGTAAGAAACTCTTACTTGAACGAGAACCTTGAAACCGCGGCAGGGCATGGGTGTGCGATCAAAATGTCATTAAGTGCGTGTGAAAGAAGAGGTTCTGAATTTAACTTTACTGATATTCTCGATACTTTCGAAGGAACTACTCTGCCAAACAAAATGTCATCCAGTACCTGTGAACAAAGAGCTGAATGTTCAAATCCAAAATAGCGTAAGCATTGAATGTTCTGAGGATAAAAATGATACCAGTAACACGACCAACAAATGGACTGCCGAAGTTATTTTTCACTTTCTATTCCTCTATCAAACTTACCTGTTCAAAATTCTCAACTGTTGCAGCACAAAGATGACCAGTGCTTCTGCTAGCGTCAAACTGATCGCTTAGTTCTTCCACCTGTAGGTAGAAACAAAACAATTAGCTTCGTTTCACATTTCTTTACTGAAAAGCTAATTTCTATCAGGTGATATGAGAAAAAGGCAGGCTAAAAGACCTCGTGAGCTTGTGTTGGGTCAGAATTGACTCCTAGAACCGGAACAGAATCGTCAACGAAATGACTGGCGTGCAAGAGGGTGCCATCTCCACCAACGGTGATGACCATATCCACATCATGAATGGGATGCGATAGATCATTACGTGAAATGGGCTTCCACTCAACTGGCTTCTTACTTAGTATTTCCTGACAAAAGTTGATAGCATTCCTGTGTACTTTGCTCCTGCTTTCTAGATATTTAAGAACCTAAACAACGACAACAACAAGAAAAAACTGAGTCAAAAAGCGCAAACTACGAGAATAACAAGGATAGTTTCCAAGTGCGTACGAAACCCAAGGCTAAGCCTTTCTTCTTAATGCATTTGCAAATGTATGAGTAAACACTGAAGATTCAATTTTTGCAGTTGCTATCTTCTTATATAATTTACATATCGCACCATCCAAAGAGAGAGGGCTCCATACTCGGGAAAAATGGAAACTTTTTCCAATGCGGACAAGAAGGAAGCAGAAAGATTTGTATTTTCACCCAAAAAAATGAGTTTCTTTTCACGAAATTATCAAACGTTTTCCGTCTCCTTCTCTTAGGAATTTTGTCGAACATGTTCAATACGAAACGAAATAAACGTGATCGGGCTTTTGAGGAGCCCAAGTGAGAGAGAGGGTCATACCTGAGGGTTTTTGATGAGCGACACACCTTCTGATTGAAGAAATGGGTACGGATCGATCGGTTTCAACAGAAGCAGAAGCTTCCTGATCGCCATTCTCCCTCAATCTCTCTCTCTTGCTTCTTTACTCTTCGTCCCTCTCTCTCTTTGTTTGCTTTGGAAACATTGTCAAAAGGCCTTAACTACAAAATCAGCCCAACTAAAATTCAAATTCAACTTAAGTGGCCCAATTATTCGGATCCAAATTTCTAACCTGGATCAAGCCCTCCGGCTCCCGTCGATGACCGACTCGTACCCCACCCTTCCAACAAATGATCTCTAATCGAGTGTATGTATATGTTGCTTTCGAATTATACAAGAGGCACCGTAATTTTATTACCGCGCACGTACAACTGATAATCGAGTATGATCGTTTTTTAGTTATCCGTCCTATTATCCAAGCTCCATATAATATTCATGTTTTTTACTAGAAGAGTATGACTCAATTCGTACATTCTTCCTAAACCATATACTATAGCAACGTATTATGGTCCCTTACAACCTCTTAAGTTCTGTGTTCATATTTCTCCAGTTGAACTAGGGGCTCTTGGTATTAAGATCTATTTTCTAAAATCTAATTTTTGAATTTTTTTTGTAGTAACTTGAGAATCATGTTTTCGAGTTTTAATGTTTTTTTTTTTTTTGTATATGAGCATTTTAGATTTTGAAATTCAAATTCAAAATTTTTAAATCAAACTATTTTTATATTCAGATATTTGAGAAGTTTGGATATTGATTAAATATAATTATATAGATTTAGATTTGGAGAACATATAACTGGTTTGGATAATCAACGAATAAACTTTTGTAGGATATCTATTATTGTTTTTTCAGATAAAATACGGATATTATTGATAATTTTTTGCACCGCGAAATAATAATTCAACATGTGAAAATAGGCGTGTACCATGTCCAGTCCTAGGCTTCTAGCCGGTACTAGTTGGATCTAACCCCGGTCCCAGCGTCTCGCCTATCAGGAACAACCCTTAGTAGGATCAGATCCTCTAAATCGAGTGGACAGTCCTTTAAAGATTGTCCGGTCTAGAATCTGATCTTGAAGTGGGGTTAGTTTTGAGATCGTACCGGACCGGTTATGCTCCACGTGTTTTTTTTTTTTTTTTATAATGGTGTTGGTACCGCGTATAGTGGCCAACCGAACCTATGAATTTGACCTCGAAATATCCGATTTCACGTGATTCTCTCTGATCTGGCCAAATTTAGTAAGCTACTGTACAATATCTCTAATTGAACAACCTAAGACATCTCTTATAGCTTGTCCAAAAATATATATTTTTAACATATATGAATTGGATGCGACAAAAAAAAAAACAATGTTCTAATATAAGAAATCCACCAAGCATAATACAGACAAATTATGGTGGATTGTACAAGAACACATGATATTCCCTAAGAAACAAAAGAAGACAACTTAACTATATTGGCTTTTACATATATATAGACTATCTTTAGTTAGCAATTGTAGAATTTTATCTTCACCGTTAACAGGAAATTACTAAACACACGATGTAATTATATGTGTGCATGGATAAACCACTCTGCCATATTGGTGGATTTTCGCAAATTAAATTACTGTCTTGTATTAAAAAAGAAGGGAGAAATACATAACTATAAAAGTGATAAGATTCGACACACCAAATATGATACAAGCCAAGGAAAATTGGCTTTACCGAATTTGTAATAAAATTGGAAAATGTTCGCCTGCCCGAATTATTCGCCAAACCACTCATCGGTTAAGTGTGTTTTCTTTCTATTAGTGGCGAAACTATATTTGTTCTTATGCTGGGCTCAAGCGTTTTGGACTAATTAGTTAGGTAACCCTATATAGAATCTCAAATCAAATAATATTTGATTTAATTCGTAGTGCTTATGAATGATCTGTCCGATAAAAATCTTCTGAAGCTGGCAAGCAATATCATCTCTTTGTTAGAAAAGGAGGCAAAAAAAGTTGTAAGAACTAGAGTAATAATTTAAAGCTAACACTACGTGCATGGAAAGATCAAACAACAAACAGTGACCATTCTCTAATATTTTTTTCTTTTAGCGCGTGTGGTACAGTCTCCACTGTGATTGGTTGTCATCATATTAGGATTTAGATGTATAAAATCAAAGCAACTACCTGTTACATAATTGCATCAATATTAATCGAAATAATACAAAAAAACAATTTAAATAGGCTCAAGAGAAGTCAACATAACATAAAAAAGCCTTGAGAAGTTCTCTAAAGAAAATAATAAATTCAAATATTTTAAGTAAGTGATTAAATTCAAAACAAATTCATTTGGCAACCCATATTTGCATATCAGATATAATTCTGAAATAGTTAAAAATGTTTTCATATGCCAAATCTGAACTAAAAGTGAATGTAAAGAAAACAAATCATTGACTTTTTTTTTTTACTCTGGTCGTTAACCTTTCTCCTGATCACACCTTCTGCTTAAGTTAATAGACAAAAAATTTTACCCATCCATAATTGAAACCAGAAAACAATTATTACTGTTTCAAAATAAAAGTTGTCTAATATGATAATATCTCTAAACTGTTAACGGAACTTTTAGGGGGGGGGGGGGGTGGACGACTTATTTAAATCTGTTAGACTTTAGAATAGTATTTAAAGTATAAGGAGTACAAAAGAAAACACAGTTTAGTGCACTGACTACGGCGAAACCACTGGTCAGTGACTCAGTGGTCATTTCTTAACTCTCTGAACCTAAAAAACAGTAGATTTAAAGCAAAAATCGATGACAAGAACAACAAAAAAGCCATACAAAATGTTGATTAAGAAAAGCAAATAAAAAGTTTAGCAAAAAGCGATCCATGCGACCACGAGAAGCATCTCTATAATTTATTACATTTCCAAACATCGAATCTATGGGAAAATAATTTCTAAGCACTTTACAAGTTGCAGCCTTTGTAAAAGATTCGATAATATTATTATTTTTCATACTATTTTAATTGACGATCTAAATCTCATTCCTCTGAAATGGAATTTTTCGTCTGCGCTGTATACTCAGTCACACACGTTGACGCGAGTCACGCAATCAGACTTTAAATAATCTAAAACAAATGCATAAACCACTGTATATTGTAAGATAACAATAACGTTAACAACAACAACGTATAGTCATCGATTAGTGTTTATGCGATGAGTCAGATTAGATGCCCATGAAGAAAAAGTTATACGCTGACGTAAAGGGTCTTCGTCGTGGTGTCTCATGCGGCCAATCAACTTATACTATTAATTAATTTATTTAACGTCGACATATTTTAATTTGAGATTTGATTAATTAAGCTTTTGGACCTTAAGAAAGGGTAATACCAATTTGCTGACGTTTTAAAATTTTTGCGTTTGCTTTAGATGTTGAAACGTGAAAGTTTTTTGCACAATTCTAAATTAGTAGATCGTCAGAAAGTTTAGACTTCCGATTTTGTAATACGTTAAGATCCAAACCAATTAAATTTTGGATTATATTAGTAATTAATGGACGTTCCGCAACTCGTAAATCTGATCATTTGTTTTTTTGTTTGACTACTTTGACTTAGAAACTAAAATAATTATTTTATTTACGGAACGTAGTCAGCAAGAATAATAATTAAGATTTGATGTCTTTACTTTTGGTTGTGGGTGAAAGTATCCATTATTATTATTATTTTTTTGGCTATATCTTTTTTAGGTTGAGGAAGAGAAAAAAAAAAATTATATTAAAAAAAGGAATTTAAAAGGTGAAAAAAGGGGGAACAAATTCCCTCCAAATGATTGGGCCATAAACCACAGAAGGCTGCTTCTCCTCCTCCTCCTCCTTGCTTCTTCTCTCTCTCTCTCTATCTCTCTATTTCTCTCTCTCAGCCAAACACACACACACACACTCTCCTCAATCCATCTCTGATATCTGCTGGTGACTCGATCGCTTTTGTCGTCTCCTCTCTCAACAGCTTTCGTTGCTTTCTCCGGCGGCTGCATCGTTCGTCGATCTAGGTTAGTTTTTTCCCCCCCCTCCTCGTCCCTCGTTAATCTCATCGCTTCCGCAGTCGATTTTGATTTGCTTAAGCTATATTTCTCCACTCAAGAGTCGTATCGTCTTCCTTATCATCGTGTTCTGGTGTTCAATCGCGGATGATTATTAGGTTTTCGTGGTTTTATATACTTTAACTGGTGATCGTCGATTGATTTTGCCTTGTCGGTGTGTGATCTGGCTTTTTGAGTATCGATTTTGTTTGTTTGATCTCTCGTCTCTGAGACTTTTAGTTAAAGTTATACGATTAGATTTAGAGATTTGCTCTGTTTGTTGAATCACTGAGTGAACTGAAAAGAAGCAGAAGCGGAATCAGCGTCGTGTTTCTGGAACTTACTCTTGAGTTATTCATAAACTTTGACGCTCTGTTGAATGATTTGAGATTTAGGTTCTGAAGTATATGTGTGATTGAAAACATATTCATCATATGGAAACATATAGATTACTCATATAACTAACAAAGTTCTTGTGCCATATATAACAAACAGATTGATTGTGTTTTTAACTTAAACTAGATTAGATTTGATTGACCATACCTTTTGTTTCCTCATTAAGGTCTTTACAAATCTTTTGGTTTATTGATAAACACATAAATAGCATGCTGAACTAAGGCTATAATACTAAGTATATTAAATTATTCAAAGGATTCTTTTCTTTTTTGTAAGATCCAAAAAGGATAATAATGATGATGATGTTTTGTGTTGGTTCTTGAGTTGAAACATTCTCTCATCTCAACTTAGGATTAGATTTAATATCATCTTATTTAAATCCATGACTAAAGAGTTCATTTGCATGTTAACTTTTTTTCCATACATCTCTCCTAATACTTAAGAGAGGGAAATCATCATGTTTTTGTGTGAGGAATGGTCCTCATTTTTCAAAGGGATATATATGTTTTTTTTTCTTTTGTCTCAATTAAGAAGATCTTGGTGGGGTCCTCGTGATTGTGGATTCCGTGCCTACTTGAATGAGTCACTGCTTTTATGACTGCAGTCTTCACGGGAGAAAGCATTTCTCAATCTTAAGCATTTCTCATATATGTCTTATAGTTTGAAATTGGTTGATACAGTGCCACTTGGTTACTGGATAGTCTTTAGACGTTATAGTGAATGCAAGGTGTGTTAGATTCTTGTTGCCTAGTCATGGGGTTTTCTAGTGTCCTTTTTTTTGTTATCCCTTTTATTTATCTCACTCACATGTTTTGTGGGGTTACAAAACTTATAGTTAGACTTTCAACTATATTTTATATATTTTTCAAATAACAGGACATATATACATATATCAAAAGCCAAAGCAAAAGCGAGATCAGCAAATCGTATAACTTTTTTCGTAAATATATGATGCTTAGATTTGCTGTCTTCCTAGGTGGACCACCAGTTTGTTATACTTTCTTTTTCCTTGCCTTTTGTTACCGACACATATTATTGGACGCATCGTATGTTGTTGTCCACGCACATACAATATAAACACTACTAGATCGTCTTCTTCTTCTTCTTCTTCTACCATATAAAAGGAACATCGTGTCCTCATGCTTGTTTGTTGGCCTTGGAAATCATGTGACTTCTTTTTTTTTTATCTTCTTCCAAAGTCAATATGTGAACAGTAACGCTCAGAAAACGAATAATGCTTTTCTCTTTATAAACAAGAAAATTTTCATCCCGACAATAGACAGTGAACTGGTAGATTTCGAAACAATTTATCCTGTGTACATTATTTTCCATTGTGCATATCATTCAAGAGTTTGACATTGTTTTCTCTGTGCAAGAGAGTGTGCTGTAGAAAGTCAGTTGTCGGTTTTTACTTTAAAAAGTCGCATTTGGGTCAGTGCTAGGCAAAGAACATACTTTCTGACTTAAAAGCATCTGATTCCTTTTTCTTCTGCGTTACTAAACTAAGCTAGAGTTTGCTTGAGAGTCTCCTCTCTCTTCTAATCTCTGTTCCTCCTTGGAAAAAAACGTGCGCTGAAATTTCTTTTTATTTGGTGTCTTTGTGCACATTAGAACACACTAACTTAATCATCCTCTTTTGCATAATGTGATTTGACTTCTTACTGTTAGTGGTTCAAAACTAGACTGAATACGATATGTGGGGTTTAATCTTTTAATACTGTCTGTGGTTACTAAGTGCTAACTCTTGTTTTCCACACACTGTCTAGATTTATATCTTTTTAATAGGGGGGTAACACATTCATTCTACTTAAAAAAAGAATCCATATCAAATAAAAGAAAAAGAGGAGAGATCTTTCTTCGTTGTATTCCCCAAAATCAAATCCAACGTCAGCTTTGGCCGAGAGAGAGGTCAATTTCAGCTTATAACTTTTTAGTGTCGTACTCATAAAATATAAAATGACTTATCGGGTTAATATTTGGGTCTCCTTGGTTACAAAAACAATAACAAAAATCCAAAAATATATAAAAAAATGTTTAAAAGTTTGGTCAGGCGGAGGAGCGGCTCCAGAATCCGGATAGGCGAAGGGACCCACAGAACAAGATGAAATCCTTCAATGATGATTACGTCATCCCCTCTTATAGTAATCTTATTTTTTTTTTAAAACCTAATTTCTTTTTTTTTTTTTTATCTTCTTTTAATTCAAAACATCTTCGTAATAATATCCCCGTGACTGCGAAGTGTGTGTGTGATCTTTCTCCGCCCCAAATTTCCGGGCGATTTTCGCCGGCGTTGTTAAACTAATTGATTAGTTCTGGGCAAATTATAGGATTTTGGAGACTTTAGGGGTTGAGGAAAAAAAAAAAAAAGAAAGAAATCAAAGTCTTGTCTCTGTTTTCAGACCGAATCTTTGGGTGTATCACTTGCATGGCTGTGAAGGCTCTGTGTAGTCTATAAAGCTTACACGAGGATTTTGTTGCTCCCTCCCTCCCTCCCTCTCTATATCTCTCCCTCTCTCTTTCTATGATAATGTCTCTCCCACCGTTCCCTTTCGCCTTCTCACCATCAGTTTCCATCACTCTTTCGTTTCTTTTGGCTCTATTTACTTGCTCTCTCTCTCGATGATAACGACTTGGAACCCACCTCAAGAAAGATAAATATATATTCTCAAATTTATTCCTTTTAAGCCTTTTGTCCTAAGGATCACTGGTCTCTCTTTATTTATTTTTTATGTCGTTTGTATTTTTCTTTTGAGTGGCCGTGAAGGTGTGTGATTCAGGTTCCCTTCCTGGTTAGTATTCTGGACTTTTTTTCTCGTTTCTTGCTTCTCTGCCATCTTTTTTTTGGTTCTGTTTCCAAATTCTTGGCCTTTTACGACCTCAGGATCCTGTGTGTGGATCCTATTCTCTTTGTTATCGTCTTCAGTGTTTGACACTATCTTGTGTTTTTTCTTCCTTTTTCTTTTGCAATAACTTTAGATGCTTAATCCTTGGCCTGATGGGTTCTTTTACATTCGGAAGAAGTGAAATCAGTGTATGGTGATTGACAGTGACATTTCAAATTTCAAAAGTCTTTCTTTTTATCTATTGTTTAATATATCCTTACTTGACACTTGGTTTTGATAATGTGGCCTGATTTGCTTTAACAACAAAATGCAGGTTGCCGTCGTTTTCTGGATTGCGCATAACTTGAAACTCAGCTTTTGGTTCTGTTTTGGTGTGAGCGTATGCCTGGAAATAAGTACAACTGTAGTTCTTCTCATATCCCGCTCTCTCGAACAGAACGGCTCTTGAGAGAGAGAGAGCTCAGAGAGAAGAGGAAGAGCAACCGGACTCGTAACCCTAATGAAGCTGTTGGCAACTCTGACAACTCTGAGAACGACCTGCGTTTAGAAGGGGACAGTTCGAGGCAATATGTTGAGCAGTACTTGGAAGGTGCTGCTGCTGCGAGGGCACACGATGATGTGTGTGAGAGGCAAGAAATAAGGCCTTATAACAGGCAACGGCTGCTTGTAGTGGCTAACAGGCTCCCGGTTTCTGCGGTGAGAAGAGGTGAAGATTCATGGTCTCTCGAGATCAGTGCTGGTGGTCTTGTTAGTGCTCTCTTAGGTAAGTCATCTTTTTTTCTCATCCTGTTGGAACTAACTTATACCGGTTCCAGTTTTCATGTCTCATACCACTGGTTGTCATCATTCTTGAAAGGCCATAAACCGATTTGATGTAGTCTTTTAGAGCGATATATTAGTAGGCTGACATAAAACGATGATCCCCTTTTGAAGGTGTAAAGGAGTTTGAGGCCAGATGGATTGGATGGGCTGGGGTTAATGTGCCTGATGAGGTTGGGCAGAAGGCACTTACCAAAGCGTTGGCTGAGAAGGTACATAGTATCTCTTGTTGGTGTTTCTCACTCAATGAGAATGATCATGTGTATATATGGAGTCTTAATATTTTTCTTCCTGATTATAACTCTATCATTTGCTTTCTCGTCTATGTCTTTCAACTTGCAGAGGTGTATCCCTGTGTTCCTTGATGAAGAGATTGTCCATCAGTACTATAATGGTTACTGCAACAACATTCTGTGGCCTCTGTTTCACTACCTTGGACTTCCACAAGAAGATCGGCTTGCTACAACAAGAAGCTTCCAGTCCCAATTTGCTGCATACAAGAAAGCAAATCAAATGTTTGCTGATGTTGTAAATGAGCACTATGAAGAGGGAGATGTCGTCTGGTGCCATGATTATCATCTTATGTTCCTTCCTAAATGCCTCAAGGATTACAACAGCAAGATGAAAGTTGGATGGTTTCTCCATACACCATTTCCTTCGTCTGAGATACACAGGACACTTCCATCACGATCGGAGCTGCTTCGCTCAGTTCTTGCTGCTGATTTAGTCGGGTAAAATCTCTACTTACTTCTATTTATTGCTAGTACTCTTCCATGGTAATGGCTCAATAAGACTGGTACAAAATCTATGTGTTATTGTTGCAATAAACTTAAAGAGGTTTGTCTGATTGTGAACTAATCCAAATATTGGGAATTGATCTCCACAGTACATATATAGGGATCAGATAATTACCCATGTGTATCGTGATAGACCTAGCTAGTTTCATTTCTGTCTCTCTATAGCTTTCATTATCAAACGTCTGCGACTTCTGTCCAAGGGTAAGGTATAGTAGGTCATATTGGCTCAGAATATGGTTTTAGTAAGATTTCGGTTGTCTTAGGTGGTGTACGAATTTAACCTCAGTATATGATTTGGATCTAAGGGTAAATTCTGTATCAGTTAGTTTTATAATTGAGCTGATGTTTCATTATTTTCTGACACAGAAGACTTACAAAACTTTCGTATTGTTTACTTTTCAGTTTCCATACCTATGACTATGCAAGACACTTTGTGAGTGCGTGCACTCGTATTCTTGGGCTTGAAGGAACACCTGAGGGAGTTGAGGATCAAGGCAGGCTCACTCGAGTAGCAGCTGTATGGCCATTTCATTACTTCAACCCTCACATTATTCACACATCATCCCACAGTAACAAAATAACTCATTACATCTTGTCGTTTTTGAAAGCCATGTAACTATCTTTTTTTTTTTTTTTTTGGATTTCAGTTTCCAATTGGCATAGATTCTGAGCGGTTTATACGAGCACTTGAAGTCCATGATGTCATACAACACATGAAGGAATTGAAAGAACGATTTGCCGGTAGAAAGGTACAGACTTCCAATCTTTGATATTTAAAAGATTTATGAACTTTAAAATCTCTTCTGAGGCAAGTCAATGGAAGTATTACGTAGAAGTGTTTATTCTCCCTCTTAAATGATTTTCTGTTATTCGCAGGTGATGTTAGGTGTTGATCGACTTGATATGATCAAAGGGATTCCACAAAAAATTCTTGCATTCGAAAAGTTTCTCGAGGAAAACGCAAGCTGGCGTGATAAAGTGGTGTTATTGCAAATTGCGGTGCCAACAAGAACAGACGTCCCTGAATGTAAGCTTTCATAATTTCTTGGACTCTGTTTTTGCATTGTAGCTCGACAAATGGTTTTAATTATCTTCACTCATGAAACATTACAAAACATCTGCTGAAAAGTCCTTAATTATAGCTGGTCTGACATATTTATGTCATAAGGATCATGTAACCCAAATTTTGGTAGGCGTGATAAATAAACTAGCAACCTAACCTCTTTTCAAAGCACAGTATTTTGAAACCCGTAGCTAATGGAACTTGTGGATGTAATTGTCTTTTTTTTTCTTATAGATCAAAAACTCACAAGCCAAGTTCATGAGATTGTTGGACGCATTAATGGTCGTTTTGGGACACTGACTCAAGTTCCAATACATCACCTGGTCTGTTTTCCCCTCTCCATACTTGGCCAGCGAGTTGAATATATATAATTTCTCACTCGCTGTAGTTTTTTGCACTTTTTTTTCTATACAATTGAATGTTAGACTTCAAGGCCGTTAGCTTTTTGTGACTTGCATGCATCCTTTTTATGGTAGGGATTGAAAATTGTTTTAGCAGACCATTTCGCTAGTACCATGATTTATCTGCATTCATGCTACATATTTGGTATTCGGATCTCATAGTTTGAATACTCGAACATAATGCTGATAAAATTCTCATTCCCTGTCAGGACCGTTCTCTGGACTTTTATGCTTTATGTGCACTTTATGCCGTCACAGGTAACTTTCTGGCTACCAATGGTGTGGTTACGGGTTTGTATGGCTTGTGACTTTCCAAGTCTCAGGAATGTTAATCTCAGTTTAAGATGTTTCTTTGATATCTTTGATCAGATGTTGCACTGGTCACATCATTAAGAGATGGGATGAACCTTGTCAGCTACGAATTTGTTGCTTGCCAAGAGGCTAAAAAGGGCGTCCTCATTCTCAGTGAAGTAATAACTCTCATACTCTGCAGCTTATTAATATTTGATTTAAGAGACTAAAATATGGTTCAATCTTGTAGAAATAAGTGCCAGAGATGTATGTGTTTCCATCAATGTGGTTTTTTAAAGTTGCATTTGTTTAACAGTTTGCAGGTGCTGCACAGTCTCTGGGTGCTGGAGCCATTCTTGTGAATCCTTGGAACATTACAGAAGTTGCTGCCTCCATTGGGCAGGCCCTAAATATGTCAGCTGAAGAAAGAGAGAAAAGACATCGGCATAATTTTCATCATGTCAAAACTCACACCGCTCAAGAATGGGCTGAAACTTTTGTGAGGTATGCAAATCAAATAATGCCTTGTTTGTTTTTGTTCATCTGAATATTTTCTTAACTATATCACCAACTGGCATGTTCAATCATTCATTTTCTTAGCTTTAAATGAGATGATCCTTGCAAGCTATTGAAATGTAACTTTTTAACAAACGTGCAGTGAACTAAATGATACTGTAATTGAGGCCCAACTACGAATAAGCAAAACCCCGCCTGAGCTTCCACAAGATGACGCAATTCGACGGTATTCAAAGTCAACCAACAGGCTACTGATCCTGGTAACTTATTTAGAAAGTAAAAAGTTCGTTAAATTATGAGGTTTTTGTTGGATTAGATTCATATTTTGGGGGCTGCCTTTTACCAGACTTGTGGTCACTTTGTCTTTTTAACTTCAAAAACATTCAGGGTTTCAATGCAACATTGACTGAACCGGTGGATAATCAAGGGAGAAGAGGTGATCAAATAAAAGAGATGGATCTTAATCTACATCCAGAGCTAAAAGGACCGTTAAAGGCATTATGCAGCGATCCAAGTACAACGATAGTTGTCCTTAGCGGAAGCAGCAGAAGCGTTTTGGACAAAGTAATATATATGCACTTTCTATTGTTTCCTTTTCTTATTTCCTTTTCTTGTCACAACACTTTCGCTGACTGACTTGGTTTACCTAAATCAGAACTTTGGAGAGTATGATATGTGGTTGGCCGCAGAGAATGGGATGTTCCTTAGGCTTACGAATGGAGAGTGGATGACTACAATGCCAGAGCACTTGAACATGGAGTGGGTTGATAGCGTAAAGGTAAAAGTACATCTGCAGTCCAGACAAACCTCATCTCAATCTCTCAAGCTCAACTTATTTTCTTCACTTCCCCTTCCTGAATTCTATTTCCTTTTTCTTTCTATTTGTAGCATGTTTTCAAGTACTTCACTGAGAGAACCCCCAGGTCACACTTTGAAACACGCGACACTTCGCTTATATGGAACTACAAATATGCAGGTACTTTTCTATGCTTTACCCTATTGGTTTTGCCTTCCACTAATCACGCGGAAATTCATACTATCTCTATCTTCATGTAGATGTTGAATTCGGGAGGCTTCAAGCAAGAGACCTGTTACAACACTTATGGACAGGTCCAATCTCCAATGCATCAGTTGATGTTGTCCAAGGAAGCCGCTCTGTGGAAGTCCGTGCAGTTGGTGTGACAAAGGTATAACAAAACCTGTCTGTTACCTTTTCCTGTCTACTCTGTACCGAAATCAAAGATTCTGAATTCTTCCAATTTGTCTTTCTCAGGGAGCTGCAATCGATCGCATTCTAGGAGAGATAGTGCATAGCAAGTCGATGACCACACCAATCGATTACGTCTTGTGCATTGGTCATTTCTTGGGAAAGGTGATTTAAGCTTTGCTTGTACTGTAATTTACTACATCCGATTCTAGTCTCTCGAGTGATTTTGATATAAACTGTCTGTGACATTGTGTTTACAGGACGAAGATGTTTACACCTTTTTTGAACCAGAACTCCCATCCGACATCCCAGCCATTGCACGGTCCAGACCATCATCTGATGGTGGTACCAGATCATCATCAGGAGACCGAAGACCGCCTTCAAAGTCGACACACAACAATAAAAGCGGTTCAAAATCTTCCTCCTCCTCTAACTCTAACAACAACAACAACCACAACAGCAAGGCCTCCCAGAGATCGCTGCAGACAACAGAGAGAAAAAGCGGATCCAACCATAGCTTAGGGAACTCAAGACGTCCTTCACCAGAGAAGATCTCATGGAACGTGCTTGACCTCAAAGGAGAGAATTACTTCTCTTGTGCAGTGGGTCGTACGCGCACCAGTGCTAGATATCTCCTCGGCTCACCTGACGATGTCGTTGGCTTCCTCGAGAAGCTCGCCGACACGTCGGGGCCTAACTCATCGTCGTCATCTTAGATTCGAGACAGTGTGAAGTGAGAGTTCGTGTAACCCAATAAATAATTGTTTTGTAACCAGAAGTAACCATTACCAGACTCTTTTAGTGGTTTGATTCTAATATAATAAAGAGTAGAGCAAGTAATGAATAAATAGTATGTATACACACACATGACACATAACAAAAAAATGAGAAGATGAAGACGACATAAATAAAAAATCAAGCTCTATTACATAGAATATAATCAAACTAAGATACACCCCTAAGCAAATCTAGTGAAAGTAGGGGTAAAATTAAACAATATAACAAGAACAATAACCATAACAGATAGATATTAGTGATTAATCTAATGACGAATCACACCCTTTCTCTCTTCAGGTTTTCTTGTTTGGCCCAAATGCATACTTGATCAAAGACTCCTTGATGGAGAGTATCTCAGGGAACTCTTTCTTAAGCTTAGAAGCATCCATCTCGTTGTTGCTTCTTGGAGCCACAATGACTTTAGCTTGCTCCTCTAATGTGAAGTTTGCCCATTTGAAGTCAGGGTTGATGTAGTCTCTGTACATCTCTAGGATCTCGTTGTGACTCACCACACCTGGGTTTGTGAAGTTCCAGATTCCTTTTAAGTTTCTCTTCGCCATCTCGATGGAGATTGGTAAAAGCTCGTCCAGCACCGTCATGCTGTTTGGGATGTTCACTACTTTGTTGTACCTTGAGATCTTGGTGATGAAGTTGCGTGGGTTGTTTAGATCCGAAGAAATCGGCATCCTTACCCTCAACGTGCATACGTTGTCAAACTCCTTTAGCAGCTCCTCGACCTGTAAAACACATTCATAACAAAGAATTAACATACGTAATAAACGAGAAAACATTAAAGATAATAGAGTATTCGGTCATGACAGAGCAAGAATTAGTTACCATGGCTTTGGTTTTTGAATAGAAAGAGCCAGTGAAGTTGGGAGTGTCTTCCTCCTTGAAGCCAATTCCTGAACCTTCAGGATGCTTCTCATCATATTCGAATATGCAGCCAGTAGCGAAATTCATCATAAGGAGGCCATGCTCTCTGCAGACATCAGCTAGAGTCAATGTTCCAGCTACGTTGGCACGAATAGTCTCGGTCTTGTGAGACTCACACCAGTCAACATTGGGTCTTCCGGTCACACCAGCGGAATTGAAAACATGAGTTGGCTTAACACTCAGAATATCCTGCAAAAGAGATGATCGATCCTCCAACCGTCCTTTCCCATACTCGTAAGCAATTCCTTGCTTCTCACATAACTTTCCAAGCAGACCACCGATCCATCCGGTCTTTCCGTATATCAAGAACTTGAGAGAAGGCTTCTGTGGTGTGCTGCTGCTCCTTGGGCTTGGAACCACCATGTGGCTCTGACTTGGTTTCTCGGAAAAAGAAGCTGCCAAAGAATTATCCTCGGATCCATCAAAGTGTCGCCCACCGGGCATCATCAGCATCCTTGGATGAGGAAGCAATGCTCCCGAAACATCACCCCACCACTCCGGGTTCTGCGTGTACCACTCCATAGTTTTCTTCAACCCTTCTTCCCACGTGGTCCTCTCTGACCATCCCAACTTTTTGAGCTTCTCATCATCAAGGAAGTACCTTTGGTCGTTGAAAGGCCTGTTCTCGACAAACTTGATGTTCGCCTCAGGGTCCATGTTGAAGAGATTACAGATATCTCTGGCAACATCATTCACTCTCCTCTCCTTCTTGGTCCCAATATTGTAAACATGACCAACTTCTCCCTTGTGAAGAATAACTTCAAACGCCTCAGCAACGTCTTCACAGTAAAGGTAGCTCCTGACGTTTGATCCATCTCCATGAATGGGAAGAACTTTCCCTCTCATCGCCAGCAAAATGAACTTAGGAATCAACTTCTCAGGAAACTGGTTCGGTCCATAGACGTTATTCCCACGGGTGGTAATAACAGGCAAGCCGTAGGATCTACCATAAGCCATCACAAGCATCTCAGCACCAGCTTTGGTAGCAGAGTAAGGATTGGTTGGGAGAAGCTGAGAAGCCTCATGGTTACCAACAAGAGCATCCTCATCGGTTTCACCATAGACTTCATCAGTACTCACATGGATAAACCTCCTAATCTGACCAGTAACTTTACAAGCCTCGAGAAGCACATGAGTCCCATAGATGTTGTTCTTGGTAAACTCGAAACTGTTACCGAAAGAATTGTCGACGTGTGTCTGAGCAGCAAAGTGCATGATGGTGTCGATACCTTCCGTGATGAGGAGATGATTGACAAGATCAGCACTTGCGATGTCACCTTTGACAAACTTGAAATTGGGAGACTGTTTAGAAGGGTTGAGGTTCTTGAGGTTGGAACAGTAATCAAGTTTGTCAAGCACGACAATCTTGTAATTAGGATAGCTCCGTATGAGTCTGTTGGCGACATGGGATGCAATGAAACCAGCAGCTCCGGTGATGAGAATGTTCTTTGGAGTGTACGAAGCCATCGAGAAAAAAAAACCAAAACTTTGTCCTGCTTTTCAGAATACAAATCATCACACATCAGCCAAAACATTTGAAATTCTCTTTTGCATGTAGCAAAGTTTGGAGAACTTATAATCAAATGAAACCCTTAGATCCAGATCTAACGAAACCACACGTACAACAACATTAAAGCTAGAGACTTTTGTTTTGAATTGCAAATACATTTTAGATCTAACGACGGTGAGAGATAGATATATGCATGGGATCAAAGCAAAGTAAGAACATTTTTAAAAAAATGAAACTTTAGTGAATCATTAAGAATGAGAGCTGGTTCTACAACATACCTCTGAAAGGTTCAGATCTTCCACGATCAAAAACAATCCTAGATCAGGAAGAGAATTTGGAGAAGAAGATGAAAGAGAATATGGGAGGGAAAAGAAGCTTTCGACGGCGAGAAGCTGAGGAGAAGCGAAAGTAACGGAGAGAAAGAATAAATTCAAAAGAGAGTCTTGTCTTTTGTCGACCACAGAGCGAAAAATTAGAGAACACACACAAGACTCCTGGAGAGGGAAGAAGACTAGTACATTTCTTTATATACACCTTAAAGTTACGAAATTACCCTTTGCTTTCTCTCTCATTTACCGAAGTGTGGGTAGTAGTAGTAGTAGGTTCACGACTTGAGACACGTGATTTTGAGATCGCGAGTTTTCCCGAACATTTAACTCGCATGTTAATGTTAGTAACTAACTATTCGTATTTATTACCATTCGATTTTCTAGTTTAAATGTTGATTCAAGAAATCTGACTGTAATAACTATAAACACACTGAATTTGGATAGGAAATGATGAGATAAGGACAGTGCGTTTTGCGTCTGCGATTGTGGTAGGTGCCATATATGGGGCTCTCAAGTTCTCCCCCGTCTTAAATACGTATATCCTATCTAAGGACTATTTCGTAATTCTAAAACAATGGCAATCGTATTCGTATTGATAGTTTCCTAAATTTGAGAGGCAATCATTTATTGTAGTCGCCCATATGCTTTAATCAATCAGATCACCGACACATTCAATTATGGTCACTTGTGACTGAATAACGAATATCCTACTGTATTTTTTTATTGAATTTGATTTTGATCGCCTTTGGTGTATTATTATACGAAATGCGATTCCAGTTTAAGCGGGGGGTAGAGTAGAGAAAATGAGTTTTATTCAGGGACCATATTTGTAAAAGTGCAAAAAGGCACGTGTCCCACGTGAGAACATGTTTCTGTTTGTTACTTTTGGTTTCTTCTTCATCGGTCCAAAGAGAATCTCGCCCGAATAAGGAAGGGGGGGGCAAAAAATGGCGTCCGTGATTTCGTTCTCTCTCTCAAACGGAACAACGCCTCCGCAATCCAAATCATTCCACCACAAGTCTAAACTCACTCCACTACATCTTCGGCTTATCTCTCACTCTTCATCAACTCGCGAGATCTCTCTCAAATCGCGTCTCAGTTTCGACCGAGCTACTACTACAGTTCCCATCTCGTGTAAGCGACGCAGTGTTGACTTTCTCCCTCGTTGCGGCATTTCGTCGAACGACTTTCCTGTTGAGAGAAAGAAGAGTTTCGGGGAGTGGGTTGAGTATTTGGGAGAGGCGGTCTCGACGGCGTTTCCGGTATGGGTTTCTCTGGGATGTTTGTTGGGGTTGATGAGACCAACTGCCTTCAATTGGGTTACTCCCAATTGGACCATTATCGGTCTTACGATCACTATGCTTGGAATGGGAATGACTTTGACCCTCGATGATCTTCGTGGCGCGTTGAAGATGCCTAAAGAGCTCTTCGCTGGCTTTGCATTGCAGTACTCGGTCGGTTTTTGTCTCTCAATGCTCTATTCATCATTGTTCCTTAATGAAATTTTTGGAATTTGTATAAGTTATGCAAAAAGTTACAAGTAAAGTAGGGAAAGATGAGATCTTTGAAGGAACCAATGTAATATTATCTTATGGAGTAGTTTGTGGCCTTGCTTGAGCTCATCATGGTGGTGGTTTAAGCNTTTTTTTTTTTTTTTTTTTTTTTTTTTTGTAATTGCCGATTCTTTGGTTTGAAATGGTTAGTATGGAAGCACAGATCAGCTTATAACTTGCTGAGGAATTTTGTTGCAGGTCATGCCATTATCAGCATATCTAGTGAGTAAACTCTTGAATTTGCCATCACATTATGCAGCCGGTCTCATATTGGTTGGTTGCTGTCCAGGCGGTAAAAATACATTCTTTGCTTGATTGAGTTTAATAACATTCTGGTCCATTCATGTTGTGCGCTGATGCTTTTTTCATCTGTTTTATTTGAAGGTACGGCAAGTAATATTGTCACTTACATTGCACGGTGTGTAATCCAAACAAATAGAAAAGTGTTTTAATTTTATATGTTTCTTATTATACAACTTGGTGATCTGAATTTTTTTCTTCATGTTACAGTGGAAATGTCGCACTATCAGTAATGATGACAGCAGCTAGTACTCTTTCAGCTGTGGTTAGTGTCATTGGTTTTTCCATACTTCTTCCAGAGTAAGGCACCACATTTAAATAATCCTTGTCTCTCCATTCCGTTTTCTAGATCATGACGCCGCTTCTTACGGCTAAGCTTGCCAAACAATATGTCGCAGTTGATGCTCGTGGATTAGTAATGTCAACTCTACAGGTTTGGTTGGTTCAATTAGTTACTTGGTTTGAATTAGAGCGAGCGGGTTTGTTCATCTGTAACCCTTCCTGTCTCTCGTGTATGGCCACAGGTGGTTCTTCTCCCAGTGTTGGCTGGTGCATTTCTGAATCAGTACTTTCAAAAAGTGGTGAAAGTTGTTTCTCCTCTTATGCCTCCAATTGCGGTTGGAACAGTTGCGATTCTGTGCGGGACTGCTATTGGTCAGAACGCATCCGCGATACTCACGTCTGGGAAACAAGTAGTCTTGGCTTCAGTCCTTCTTCACGTCTCTGGATTTCTCTTTGGCTATCTGTTTTCAAGACTACTCAGAATTGATGTGGCTTCGTCCAGAACTATCTCTATCGAAGTTGGCATGCAGGTAAGTAACAGTTTCTCACTCTCTCAGTTGAAACAGTTAACAAGCAGTTCAATTCCAACTGAAGCTTTTTTTTTTCCATTTTGTTTTGGTGAAGAACTCGGTGCTTGGACTTGTTCTCGCGGCACAGCATTTTGGGAATCCGCTCACTGCAGTACCGTGTGCTGTTTCTAGCGTCTGTCACTCCATCATAGGTAGCGCCTTGGCTGGAATCTGGAGACGCAGTGCCCCAAAACAACTTGAAGACTGAAAAGAAATGAAAGATGGGATTTCACTGAGTCAGGACCATTTTGTTAAGTTTGTTGAAAAAGTGAACAAAAAAGGTTTGTCTTGTGGAGCTAAATAATCGTAGTTAGTCCTGGTTTCGTCTGCTTTGGTAATACACACCTGTTTATGTCGGTCTTGTTACGGTACGGTGAAATTACCTTTGAATATTCCGCGATCTTAGTCTGAGAGACTTCTGTTGGTATAATATTAAAAAAAACTCATGATCCCTAAAACATTAATCATTTTGTTGTAGACTTGTAAGTGATGAAGTTTGAAAAGGCTATTATGTAATTCGAATATTTGTGGAGGGTATTTTTGGTACTTCTGTCGGGAATAGCTAGTCTTGGTGGCAGAGGACGTTTTAAGTCGTCTTCTCCAAATCGATTTTCTTTTCCCTTTGGCTCTGTCTTGACTTCAGTTTCATATTTCGGTTCTTGCGGAAAATTTGGTTGTTGGGTGGATCAAATCTTCCAAGATTTGTTCTTTGTTTAGTTGTTTTGGTGCTAAAATCCATGGAGGCCGAAGGAGAAACACAGTGGAGCTCTCTCCTAGTACCTTCCGTTCTAGAGATCGTGAAAGAGAAGAACTTTACGACTGTTCCTCCGAGGTATCTTCGGTCTGATCAAGACACAGCTGGTATTCTCGATGATTCTAGTCTGAACTCGGAGATTCCGGTCATCGACATGAAACGCTTGTGTTCTGTTTCCGCCATGGCTTCCGAGCTCGAGAAGCTCGATTTAGCTTGCCAAGACTGGGGATTCTTTCAAGTAGTCTCCTTTTACATCTTGAATCTTTGTATTTCTCTGGACCATATGATTTATATTAAAAGCTCTCTTGCTTGGTTTCAATCTGTCTACAGCTGGTCAACCATGGTATAGATTCGTCTTTCCTGGAAAAGTTAGAGAGAGAGGTTCAAGATTTCTTCAACCTTCCCATGGAAGAGAAGAAGAAACTGTGGCAGAGAAGTGGTGAGTTCGAAGGGTTCGGACAAGTGAACATTGTGTCTGAGGATCAGAAACTTGATTGGGGAGATATGTTCATCCTCACCACTGAACCAGTTCGATCACGCAAATCTCACTTGTTCGCCAAGTTACCTCCTTCTTTCAGGTAGAAACTGCTGTGTTATAAGTACTTAATTATCACTCCCCCACAACTGTAAACTGATAATCCGTTTTCTCTTTTCAGAGAAACTGTAGAGACGTACTCCTCTGAAGTGAAGAGCATAGCTAAGATTCTCTTTGCGAAAATGGCGAGTGTTCTTGAGATCAAACGCGAAGAGATGGAAGATTTGTTCGGAGACGTTTGGCAATCTATCAAGATTAACTACTATCCGCCATGTCCACAACCAGATCAAGTTATCGGTTTGACTCCACATTCAGACGCTGCAGGTCTCACAATACTATTGCAGGTGAATGAAGTGGAAGGTCTTCAGATCAAGAAAGACGGCAAGTGGGTTGTCGTAAAACCTCTTCGAAATGCTTTAGTCGTTAACGTTGGTGAAATTCTAGAGGTAAGAGAGATGCTTTTGAAAGGCTTAAACTTCCAATTTGTTAAAAAAGTAAGATGCTTTTGCAGCTGCATTCTTCTGATAGTGAGGGTTTTGTTATTTGCATAGATCATCACGAATGGGAGATATCGAAGCATCGAGCATAGAGCGATGGTAAATTCAGAAAAAGAGAGGTTATCGGTTGCCATGTTTCACAGTCCGGGAAAGGAGACAGTGATTGGTCCGGCGAAAAGCCTTGTAGATAGGGAGCAGCAACAACGTTTGTTCAAAAGCATGAGCACACAAGAGTTCTTTGATGCCTTCTTCGCTCAGAAGCTCAATGGAAAATCACACCTTGATCTTATGACTATGGACGCCCCCTCATAAAAACCATGTTTCCAACTAATAGACCTTGTAAAAAATCCGTAATGAAGAGAATCTTCTTCTTCCTCTTGTCATTGAAGTCGTAATAATACAAAAACACTAATTAAGGCTGTTAAGCATGTGCCAAAATTGGATTAGATTTATAAAACTACATGAGAAAGGAAAGTAAAAAAAAAAAAAAAAAGTCTGTGCATTGAATGCGCTGACCATTGTAATTCTCCGTGGACGCGAAGCAGCAGATTATAGCTTTTATTTTTCTCTCTTCCCCCACAAAACACAAAACTAGTAAAACCACGGGAAGACCACACCAACCGTTATATTAACAGCCGTCGAAAAAGCAAAAACGAGAACTTGAAGGATCAATTTTCTCTTCCTCTTTTCGCTAATCGATGGGTTTGTTTTAGTGACGTGACGATTGAAGTAATGACGGGTGTTTCTGCGATTGAGACAGAGAAATACTCTGCGTTGGAGGATTTCAACTTCGACGTCGAAGTAGAAGACGACGGAGACGAGAGGTTCTCCCTTTGTTTTTGGGTTTATCTCCTAAACTCCACCACATTCCCGTCTACGATCATTAGACAGGTGTCTTTCTCCTCAACTTCTTTTTTTTTCCCCGCTGAAATGTTTCTGCTTTGATCCATTTGGACGGTTTCTCTGTTTGTTCTGTAATATGTCTGATTTCGCAGTCCTGTCTACTGAATTTATAAACAAACGTTTGGACACCCGTGTGGTCTTCGATTAAAAAACGTGAGATTTGAGTTGGTTTTTCGGTGTTGGGAGTATCTTTTTGAAAGCCTAGTTCTCTGTTTTATTGTTCCATTTTGGAATCGGACATCACTGATTTGATTGATGTTTTTTTAATTTCGGTTTATCCGAGGGTATGTTGCGTTGTCTTGAACGTTTCACCAAGTGTGGTTAATTTTTCTTTAACAGGTTCACTCAGACGTAAGTAGTGCACCTTTCCTTGTCCTAGATGAAAACAAAAAGATGATGCTTTTGCCATTGACTCTCCTTCACAAGGAAGCTCCTGATCCTGTTGACACTTCTTCCTGGACACAAGTTCCTCATGTGTCTACAAAATCCGAGTTCCCTCTCGGGAAATGGGTTCATGTTGGTTGCGAGGTAAAATTTTCCTCGGAAGCAGCTCGAGTTTCGTAAGGAAATGCAACATCCTATCTCTCCATTTTCTGAGATGGCTGATTCTTGCTGGTTTTCATAGGTTTCTAGAAATTGCATGAGGCTTCTTATTGATGGAAAGGTTGTAGGAGAGCAGTTTTTGACTTCTTTGCTGACCAAGAACAAAAATCCCGAGTGTCCTCGAAAGATATCACTATTTACAGTTGGCGGAGATGGTTATAGCGTTCAAGGTTTCATCCATTCTGCAGAAGTCTTGCCTGCTGGTGATCATGTGGAGTATCATTATACGAAGGTCTCTACTTAACTTTGTCACAACACTTCCTCTAGAACACTCTTGTTCTGTGTTTTGTTTACTTCCATCATTCTAATTTTTTTTTTTTGTTTTTTCTAATTTTTCCAGGAACCACCTCTATTGCTATCTGTCGATAAAGCATCCTCATCAGGGGTTGAGTTAGACGATGATGGTGTTTTGAAGGTCAGGCTTTCTAAATTGCATGCTAAACTTCCTTCAATCAAATTATATTTTAGCCTAACTTAATCAATAGTTATGTTCTTGCTCTACAGGCAGCTTGCAGGGAGATTTTTTCATTGGATGTTGTTTTATCTAATCCCATTGGCAAGCATGTGCACAAGGATGTGGAGGTTCATTTCTCTTATGGTTTCGCATCATTTTTGGTACTTAGCTTCCTACTTTAAATTTAAGGTTCTGAAATTCTCGGTTGGTTTTAAAATGCAAGGTTGTTGCTTCGTTACTGTATGTCGATAGTGGGACTCGTGTGGAGGCGAAGGTGAATGAAGCTGAAGCTCCTCTTTTGATAAGCTATGAAGGAGTTGATTACTCAGCTGATGACAGACCGATCAAATTATTGAATGGACGTTCATCCTTCAAATTCAAGATGTCTCAGGTAAAAACGACATTTTACTTTGTGGTTGATCTTTGTGTTGATTCTCCATGACTCGTGTGGGAAATCGATTGACCAGTTTTGCTTTACTATGTGTTACAATCTTTTAGCTTTTATAAAAAAAAAAATCACAAGTTGTTGTAAACTCATTTTGCCAGCTTTCCTCCAAGAGTGATAACAGATTGTTCTGCATCAAATTTGAGATACCAAATACGAAAGATTATCCTTTCCTCCAAGCTCTTACCAACCCAATCCGCTGCATTTCGGTTAGTCCTAAAAGGTTGACCCACATTGACCATCATCCATTAAGTACCGAACCACCGGAACTTTTTCACAACACTTCCTCAGTTAAAGGAGCCAGGTTTGATAAAGAAAGTGTTTCTGGGAGTGAGGAATCATATCAACAATGTAACTCTCATCCCCAAACCTCAAGACAGGTATATAGTGTGAATCTCCTCTTTTCATAATGATATCTTATATTATCAACTTTACCTTTCTGCATTGCTTTGTGTGAGAAGTTTGAGAATGGAAATGGCGTGAGTATGCACCATGAAGAAGATAAGTCCTCAACAGTTTCAGAAAAATCGGAAATGAGAGACTCAGCTTTGATGAGATATACAATCTCAGATTCTACCGTCTTCAGATACTGCTTGGGAAACTCAACAGAGAGGTCTCTTCTTCTAAAGGAAATCACAAACAACTCATCAGATGACGAAGTTTTGGAATTCGCTAATCAGGTCTCTCTGTATTCTGGATGTTCCCACCATTGGTAAATTTAACCTACCTATTACATACATTTATGAGAAGCAAGTGGCCCTTAATGATGCTAATTGTGTTGAATTTTTATATTTTCGAAATTTTCAGCTATCAAATCAACATGGCAAAAAAGCTTATAGATGAAGGAACAAATGTGTGGATACTGATATCTCGAAACAATCAACATGTTCACTGGGATGATGTGGTCAATGAGATTGAAGAACATTTCATGAGGATTTCCAAGTGCAGCAGCAGATCTCTCACCCACCAGGATTTTGATCTTCTAAGGAGAATATCAGGATGCTACGAGTACATAACTCAGGAGAATTTCGAGAAAATGTGGTGTTGGTTGTTCCCTGTTGCATCCTCCATATCTTGGGGCTTGATTAACGGAATGTGGCGTTCTTTGTCGCCTAAATGGGTTGAAGGATTCATCACTAAGGAAGATGCTGAACATTCACTTCAAGGCCAAGAACCGGGAACTTTCATACTTCGATTCCCTAGTTCAAGAAGCTGGCCTCATCCTGATGCTGGAAGCTTGGTTGTGACTTATGTCGGTCATGACTCTGCTCTTCACCATAAGCAACTCAAGATCGATCACATCTGCCAGTAGATTTCTCTCTCTTTTACCTTTCTTCCTAGACGAAAATCTTCTTGTTCTATTGGATGTCTGATTCATCTTCATTTGTTTTTCCGCAGAAGTAGCGAAAGATACATGGACGCGAAACCGCTGCAAGATATGTTGTTGGCAGAACCTGAGCTCTCTCGGTTAGGAAGGTGAGACAGGGATTTCTTAATTCATTGTGTTTGGAGCAAAATACAAATTGAGTTTTGAGACCAAGAATTTGTTCTTGTGCTTTTGATTTTTGTTTGTGCAGGATCATAAGAAGCCATTGATTGATATGTGGAGGTTTCTACATTTTCCATATATACAGATGCTAAATCTCTCTTACCGTTTGTAAATTTTTAAAAGCTCAGAGGGAGAAGTAAAGCTCAAATTACTGTACAAATTATAATTTGCTAGGATTCTGAATTATTACTGATCTTCTTTTAGATGTTGAGCACAAAATTGTAAAAATCTCAGAGGGGTCACATCAGGCTCCACTTGATGTTAGACATTACAATTTGCAAGGGGTTTTGAATTATTTTTACTGGTCTTGTTTTAGATGCTGAGCACAAATTCAACGACAAAAGCTAGGTAATAGCTGGTAACATACCCATTTTCACGAGTCTTATTATCAAATTTGTCTTTTCATAAAGAGTTGTACATCTCATTTAATGATTTCAACAAAAGCGGATGTTTTTTTTAATATAGAAACTCTGTTTTCATTTCATACGTAATAATAACATATGGATTATTTCGTATGTGGCGTGTCGAATTGTTGGTGAGGATCAAAAGTTGTAAACCTACTTTCTTTTTTTCTGTCCATCTCCGTAACCAACTTCTTTTTTTTTTTTCCTTTTCAATTTCAGATAATGGGATAAGGAGAAAAAAAAAGAGAGAATAAAGACTTAGAAGGTTTTGTCATTTGTGCAGAGAAACAATGGCTAATGCAAAGGAAACAACTTTTTATATAACAATCTCTGTTGTTGCTTTTGTCATTGGTAAAATCGTAATTGCTCTTCTTCTCTACAAGAGATGGAAGAGAAAGCATATAGTTCATGAAAATGGATTTCCAGGTATATCTAAGCTCTGAGTAAATGAAATCTTTCTCTAGTGTTTTAATTAATGGTTTTCTTTTTAATGATAATTTTCAGTTAAAGGAGGAGGGAAAATGGTGATGTTTAGATCTCCGTTATTTAACTCTGTTTCCTCCGACTTGTTTATAAAGAAGACACATAAGCTTAGTAACAAAGACATTCTTGGGTCCGGAGGATTCGGAACTGTTTACAGATTAGCCATTGATGACTCAACAGCTTTTGCTGTGAAGAGGCTAAACAGAGGAACATCTGAGAGAGACAGAGGTTTTCACAGAGAGTTGGAAGCAATGGCTGATATAAAACACAGAAACATTGTAACTCTCCATGGTTACTTCACTTCTCCACATTACAATCTACTCATCTATGAGCTCATGCCTCATGGAAGCTTAGATTCTTTTCTGCACGGTACGCCCCAAGAAAAAAACAGAGCATTAAAGACAAAAACGTGTTTTTGAGCGGTTTCTTCACCCACAAGTTTTAAATTTTTTTATTTTAATTCGCAGGAAGAAAATCTGGAGCTAAACAAGTTTTGGATTGGGCGGCCAGATACAAAATCGCGGTTGGAGCGGCTAGAGGGATTTCTTACCTTCATCATGATTGCATCCCTCACATTATCCATAGAGATATCAAATCAAGCAACATACTTCTTGATCACAACATGGAAGCTAGGGTTTCAGATTTCGGTTTAGCTACTTTGATGGAGCCAGACAAGACTCATGTTTCTACCTTTGTAGCTGGAACATTCGGATACTTAGCTCCTGGTTTGTACAACAAATAGATTTGGTTAATTCAAATCCATTACAGAAATTTAATTTCATTTTGGTTGTGTGTTCCCGTGTGTTTCTGAAAACAGAGTATTTCGATACGGGTAAAGCGACAATGAAAGGAGATGTTTACAGTTTCGGAGTTGTTCTTCTGGAGCTTTTAACCGGAAGAAGACCAACAGATGATGAGTTTTTTGAAGAAGGAACAAAGCTCGTTACTTGGGTAAGAAGTTATCTTCTCTTTTCATTGTTTTAAAGTTAATTCCTCTGGTTCGGTTGCAAACCACCACATCGAAATTCGTATACAGGTAAAAGGAGTGGTAAGAGACCAAAGAGAAGAGGTGGTGATAGATAAACGATTAAGAGGATCACCGGTTCAAGAGATGAACGATGTGTTCGGCATAGCGATGATGTGTCTTGAACCCGAACCGGCCGTTAGACCGACCATGACCGAGGTTGTCAAATTGCTCGAATACATTAGCCTTTCGAAACGTTCTTCCTTCTGATTCCTCTCTGATTAGTTTTAATTTATTTTTTTACCTTATTTACGTGTATGACACTATGACTCACGTGAAAGCGCGCGAGTGTAATCAGTTTTTAATTTTAAAGAAAATTAGTTTCTTGATTGAACCAATAAATTTTCAATTCCGAAATAAAAGTTTCACTGGAGAAAAAGACTTCGAGATTCGCTTCTTTGATAAGTGGACTGGAAAGTTAAAACGTAATTTAATATTACAAATCTACGGAAAAAAAATTCGAGGAATAAAGGATTAATACATACATCAACTAGTAATCATCTTTCTTAAGATTCTCGTACAAAGTGGCCATTGGATCTAAAAATTCCATAATTTACAGCTCAGCTCACGTTTTGATGTCTCGTTATTTATTTGACGGTGATCTCCGAAATGTTCTTCTTACTACACATTAAACCCTCTATGAATTAGAGGCTATTTCATTTATCTTTTCTTAAAAAATAAAATAGCCAGTCGAGATTCTTAAGGTTTAAACTTTAAACCAACTCGACATGATCTCTAACAATACGGTTTATTGTAGTCACACTTTTGGTGAAACTCTTACTTTACCTGGAAGCAATTTGCTGGATTATTCACCTTAAAAGCCTAAAAACATTAAATCCTATTAAAAAAATTTGCATCTTTTTCTAGCTGTTTTAAAATTAAAGAACAATTCATCACTGATCACTTGCCCATCATTTATATATACAAAAGATTGTTGAAGAGATCTCACTCAAACAAAATCAAACAATGGCTAATGCGTGGATGTGCCTTTGCTTCCTCATCTGCTTCTACCTCTCGTCAGGTAATCAAAATCACAACTAATTAACCATCTAAATTTAGTTACTGACTTTTACATTACATGTCTCTCAAAGTTTCTAATTATATCGTCAGATTTTCCAAGTTAAGTATAATAACCCTACTGAACTGTTTCCTCTTCGTATATATTTATTTTCTCACAGATATAAACTTTATCAAAGTCAACGCAGAGGTATATGCTTAAACCAGTTATCATCATAAGTAAAACGATGTTTGTTCTTCTTACTCAATGGTTTTGTTATAGATGAAGACTTGGTGTGTGGCTAAACCTTCTTCGGATCAAGCAACACTTGAAGATAACATAAACTATGCATGTTCTCACGTCGATTGCCGCGTTCTTTCGAGTGGATGTCCATGTTATTCCCCCAACAATCTCATAAACCATGCTTCTATCGCCATGAATCTTTATTACCAAGCCAATGGAAGGAACTATTGGAACTGCAATTTCAAGAACTCTGGACTCATTATCATAACTAATCCCAGTGAGCTTTATCTTTCTCTTCTACTTCTTTCTAAAACAATTATTATAGAAAAATGTCGGATTAAAATTTATTTTTTCCCCCTTATTTGTAGGCTATGGAAACTGCTACTATGAATACAAGTGAGGAAAAAACATAAGACTTCGTACGTCTTTGTTACAAGAAAACAGAGGAGCATGTTTATGAGTTATAGTCTCTATATATCCAAAGTTCAAAAATTTTGATTTTCAAGTGTTAAATGTTTAGTTCCTGAAACTTTTCTTCTGTTAGCAATCGTATTTTATATCATCAAAGCCAAAAGAAAGAAAGAAAGAAAGTTATCAGTATGCAATGTACACTTAATTATAAGGTCAACAAAGAGTTTACAAATTAAAGTTTACAGAATTTAATCATTCACGAGATTTTTTTAAAAAATCCATAGAAGAAAAGAGGTCTTAAAATTAAACATAAAATTTGAAGAGCCAGAAAACATGAATTAGTATTAATTCAAGGAGCTGAATGTTAAATAATCGGATAGTAACACGTGGGAAGATCTCAGCTTTCAGATTAGATAAGTGGAGGACGAGGAACTCCCTTCCAATGGTTTGTTTCCCTCTTCTCTTTCTCTTCTCGTATCGAACAAAAACGAATACAGTCGTCTCTCTGGTCCTCTCAAAATCCTCACTTCCTCATGTGGGCATGTCTCATCCACTCAAAACTATTTAAAGCAAAAACCATAAAAAAACTCGATCCTCTAGTTAATCGCCCACTTGGGGTTTTATTCTAATATTAAAGTTTGTATTTTTGTACCTTTTTTGTTGTAAATTTTCTATACACCCAAATCTCTCGGCGGAGAAACACAGTTTTGCTTCTTGTTTGTTGCTTCTTCATGTCAAAAGCTTGAATCTTTACATACTTCTAGTTCCACAGAGAGTTTTGTTAATCCCAAGTCATCAAAGCTTTACTGCTTTTGTAAGAATGATGACGTCTTGTCGGAATATAGACTTGGGTACGAGTGTGCTTGATCTGATCGCATGTGGTTGTGGTCGTCGTCAGTTTCTTTTAGGCAATTTCCCCAAGACTGTTTGCAAGGTTGGTATCACTAGAAGCTTTGGCGGTGGGAATCTCATGTTTCTCCGGCGAGACGTGGGGAGTTGCAAAGCTGTGCCGACGAAATCCAAGGAGATCTCTTTGGTCAATGGTATGATGACTCTCAGATGTCTTACTGTTAATCATTTGAATTGATAGTTTTGGTTTTGGGTTGAATGAATGGTTTTTGACTGAAGTATTCTTGTAGGTTGTTCTAGTCTCAGTTCACTTATTGTTATTGCAAATGTTGAATTGGGTTTGTTGCTTGAGTTTGAGTGTCTTATAGGAGTGAATGTTCTGTAAATCGTTAATAGATTCTGCAAGAATCATGCTTTATGCTTGATGAGACATGATGATGAATTGTAGGTATTGGTCAAGCGAAAACAGTGACTTTCGATTTGAGGCAAGAGTCTTCAAAACAGCCCATTTCTTTGGCAAGTCTGTTTGAGGTAGTAGCTGATGATCTGCAGACGTTGAATGACAATCTTTTGTCGGTTAGTATCCGAAGAAACTCTTTCTCGCATTCTCGTTTTCCTCTTCTTTTCACTGCTTGAGATTGAATTACTTCTTTATTAGATTGTTGGTGCGGAAAATCCGGTTTTGATATCTGCGGCTGAGCAAATTTTTGGAGCTGGTGGTAAAAGAATGAGACCCGGTTTGGTTTTCCTTGTATCACGAGCCACAGCAGAATTAGCTGGCCTAAAGTAATCTATAGAGACTTGTCTTTTGTGTTCGTTTCATCCAGTTTTGTATCTGTCTTTGGCACGAAATAATTGTTTTCAAATGTCTTGAATCTTGATGTAGGGAACTTACAACGGAACATCGGCGTTTGGGTGAGATCATCGAGATGATCCACACTGCAAGCTTGATACATGACGACGTGTTAGATGAGAGTGATATGCGAAGAGGTGAGTTTCCATTCATGGTTATGATGATTCATATGTTTCTTGGAAATGTTTGGTTCGGTTAAATATCTCTGTGTAATCACAGGAAAGGAAACAGTTCACGAGCTTTTCGGAACAAGAGTAGCTGTATTAGCTGGTGATTTCATGTTTGCTCAAGCATCATGGTACTTAGCGAATCTCGAGAACCTCCAAGTTATCAAGCTCATAAGTCAGGTACTTAATTACTCTAGAATTCACAGAGCACTGTGCTCTGAATCTCATTTCACTAACTTATTATGTATTCAGGTGATCAAAGACTTTGCGAGTGGAGAGATTAAGCAAGCGTCGAGTCTGTTTGACTGTGACGTTACGCTCGACGACTACATGCTCAAGAGTTACTACAAGACGGCCTCGTTGGTGGCTGCAAGCACCAAAGGAGCTGCCATCTTCAGCAGAGTCGACACTCATGTGACAGAGCAAATGTATGAGTTTGGGAAGAATCTTGGCCTCTCTTTCCAAGTAGTCGATGACATTTTGGACTTCACTCAGTCGTCAGAGCAGCTCGGGAAGCCAGCAGGGAGTGATTTGGCTAAAGGTAACTTAACCGCACCCGTGATTTTCGCTCTGGAGAAGGAGCCAAGGCTGAGAGAGATCATCGAGTCTGAGTTTTGTGAGGAGGGCTCGCTGGAAGAAGCGATTGAAGCGGTGAAAGAAGGCGGAGGAATCAGAAGAGCACAAGAGTTGGCTAGGGAGAAAGCTGATGACGCCTTAAAGAATCTGCAGTGCCTACCTCGAAGTGGCTTCAGGTCGGCTCTAGAAGAAATGGTAATGTTTAATCTCGAAAGAATCGATTAGTTTTGCAAAACAAGTTAGAAAAGATTGAGACATGATTATAGTACAGTAAAGCAATACAGAGATTGTGTACACATTAAGAATAGGATTCGGCTGCAATACAGAGATTGTGTTGGCAGGAACTATTATCCTTAACTCGAATTTCAAAAGCAATAACACACTTAAATCAAGAAACCTCTTATTCATCATATTGGAAAGATGTATTGACAAGCAAGAACTAGCATAAAATGACGACTGTCAAGTCATCAACAAGCTGAAGCAAAGAGGTGAATATATAGATTTTTAGGGACCTGAGTAACTGGTCGAAAATTTATATATACATAAGGTACTTAACTGAATATGATCTTTTCAAAATATCTATATAAATTTTTGGCGCTTAAAATTCTTACTTTATGAGTTTTAGCCCAGGACCAATCTGCTGATAACTAAAATTCAAAGATTAAGTTCTCCGGAGAGCTTTTGAGTAATATGTGAGTGCCCAAAGAGTAAACATGTTCCTGTAATTTGGATAATGCAGCAGCAAATTCATCTTGTACGCTCCTCTTATTTCCTACACAAGTTTAAACAAATATCAAATATAGCCGAAAACACAGTAGTCTCATGGTCGGAATTCGGAAAATCAAATATAGTATAAAAAGAACCCACCTGTTGCGGGAAATCACCATTATCCAACTGTGAATTGATCAACACTTTGGCGGCGCGATGAATGGGCAAAGGGTCTCTCCCCATCTGACCACCCATAATTAGACTCATCAATGCTTGTCCTGTATTCACCACATTGGTCCTATTCCCATCCAAGGGAGTATATTTCTTCTTGGGACAAGAGAGATAACTCTCTCCCCAACCGCCTTCAACGTTTTGCGTCTCAAGAAGGAACCGAACCGCTCTACGGATCGCGGCACAATTGTGATAAGTCTTTCCTGCAGCCACTAAACCTCGGACCGCAAAGAAGGTCGCGTAGATGAAGCACACTCCCCAGTTTCCATACCATGAACCATCCGGCATTTGTAAGTCCTCTATGTATTTCACTCCCTTTTCTATGAAACCTTCGACCTCGTCCCTTCTATGCCCTGGAAACTGTTTCTTGAACTGAGCTAACGCTACTATCGCTGACCCCGTGCATTCTAAAGACCTTAAAATCGTTGGCACCATAGCTTAAATCAGATTTGAAAAATCGGAGCCGCAAGAATTGTAAGTTAATAAAACTAAATGAAGTCATAATGATTTTATAATACTCATGCTCGACGATTGTCTCTTCAACAAATTCCACGGGATTGAGCCACTGCATTTGGTTTTTAGGCATTGTCATACCACTCGCTTTTTTGTCATTTTATAAAAAGAAGATAAAGCTTGATCAAACATATAAAACCAATTAAAATGAATAACGGATACCTCCAGCCATGTTTTCCCAGGCGCTGGCTCCCATATAGCTATACCTCCGTTATTCCCCTGTTAAATTTGCACAAATATTTTTGTATATATTATAGAGAAACATATTAATTATTATTAATAACCTTTCTTTACAAATAACACTATATTTTAATTATCGATACTTGAAAGAGATCAAGTTGAAATGTCAAACAAATTTCCATAACGAAGTCTTTGTTAGAACATAATAAAAACCTGAAAACATTACTCTCTGTGAAATCAAAGTTATATAGTATTACCTGCAAATAGAGAAGTATATTGACGGCATCAAAAAGCCTCTCCACATCCATCTTCTCACCAATGAAATCAGACGGCATGGTCTCGAAGATCAGGCAGCACTGGGCACATTATTAATTAATAATCATGTTAAAAGTTTCATAAAGAAAGACGGGACCAAAACAAATTCATAAGGGATCTTGACCCGTCCATTTATCATCAGTTGGTTTTGAGTTAGAAGTTTATAATATTTTAGAAACCAGATTGTATATCACTCAAGATGAACATAATTTTTGTTAGCAAAAGAAAGAAATCAAAGAGAGAAGACACATTACCTTTAAGCTCTCAGAAGTACAGTCACTAACAGGCCATCCTTGATCTTTGTCTGAAAAACTCCAAGCTCCTTTTGATATGTCTCGGAACATTTTCTTAACGTCACCAGGAGGGTTCTCTGTAAGCTGAGATTTCCTCAAGTAGGAGTATCCCTTTATGAGTGTTGATCTAAGCTCATCATTCACATCAGCGGCTAACATGACTTGTAGCAAGAAGGCTGTATCCCATATTTGGCTACCAAAAGTCTACACATACAAGTAGTAGTATAGAGATTAACTAAAAGGAGAACAAAATCAAGATAACTTCAATTATAAATGTAGTCAATTGACCTGGATTTTCAGGCCATCCTCGCCAATCCATATAAAGCCAGGGACTCGAGCAAGATGTTTCTTAAAGTAATCACTTTCTGGGTCTTCAACCCAACACGCAAGCATGTGAAACGGCTAGATATATCAAAAGGAACATTTATAAATTTATTGCAACAACAAAAAAAAGTTTATTTACAAAATTGTATACCTTTGGGATAGCTCCACCGGTGATGTAACGGGTGGCTTCGTCGTGGTAGTGCATGAGTTCCATTGTTTTTCGGAGAGCTCTTTGCCTTATGGTCTTTTTGAAAGGCCAACGGTTGAAAACATTCTCCGACAACATATGAGCAATTTTCCAAAACCAATCTTGTACAAATGACTGTGGGAAGTATATATCTTCCTGCATTTTATGGATATCATAATGATCACACTCATTTGTGATGTCTAATCTCATTATTTGTTTGCGTTTACAAAGAATAGTATTTTATGAAATATTGAAAATGTTTTATGTTTCAAAAATGGGATTTTTTTTCTAAACGGTTTTTCATGTAATGGCAAACGCAAATGCCGAAATTATTTTTAAAACAATCGAGGCCTTACTTATTTATACTCATTACTCTTTTTTTATGTGCAACATACTCTTAACTCATAAGATGCATTTTATTCATCATCACTGCATGTATATATATGACTTAAGTTAATTACCTCAGCGCATTGATTGCGAGCTAGGCTCCAAACAATTTTCGCGTAAGGCTGAGGATAAATCTCTTCACGGAGCTGTAGAATGAGAGGTGTTGGTGCAGCTACAAATTTTTTACCATATAAGTATGATAAACCCATGAAAACATCCCGCAAATATATCCATACTGTGCCTGCACGTATGTTATATTTTTTTTTAAATGTTAAATATATATAGCTACGCAAAATCAAAATTGATAACAATTTCAACCAAATTAATGTCAACATGTTATTACTAGTTATAGGGGAGTCTAAATTCAAACCTCCATTAATAGGAGAATAAGAAGGTAGAAGCCAGAACTCGGGAGGTATGGGTTTGGAGCCAGACCAATCATACACTCCAAGAACCTAATTTTTTACATTGAAAAAAATAATCCAAATTAATAATTCATTGTGATTTTTTTTTCTCAAATATTTTGGTGATTTTGAAAAATTTATAACCAAAGAGACATAAATACCGAAAGCCAAGCTTTTCCGAACAATGGCGTATAGGTAGCCCCACCGTGGTCGAGGATCCATTTACGAGCACTGGCACAGGCATCTTTTCTACCATCATGATCTGCTTCTACTCCAAGAAGTCTTAGGCAGATATAGTTAAGAACCGTGCAGAACATAAAACTGTGGCTTTCTACGTGTATTCCCCAGCCACCATCTTCGTTCTTGAGAAGATTTAGATTCATTTAGGAAAAAGGAATGACAAAAATATTGATTATCAAATATTATTAGAATGGTGCATTTATATGAGGTAATGAAATTTGAAGTAAGTCAGAAATCATCCGAAACAATAAACACTCTCTCTCTCTTTCTCTCAAATGTTTATCTTTTGCTTCCTTCTTTTTTCCGTAACTATTTTATTCTTTCTTGCACAAAAACAGAAATTGATCATTGTTTTTAGCAATTCCAGATGCGTGATTTTATCCTAATCAAACTGTATTTTGATTATAAAAGAAGAAAGATAGATAGCTAGCTCCTAGCTACATGATAAAATACGTATATATGTTATATAGACACTTTCTAATGATTAAGTACCTGATGGTTATACATGTAACGCAACATCTCTTTTCGATGCTCTTGAGAGAATACTTCATCCAGATGGCCAGTGATATACAAGCATATGACCTGATATGTTTTTCTCATCATTGATTATTTTTCGTCTCACATCGCCTCTATAAAAAGTATATGTATTATTTAGTTAAGAGAACAATGGGTTGTAGCTCACAAAGGGGGCGATAAAGAACATGCAACCAGAATTTTCAGCAGGCCAATGTCCATCATCAGCTTGCAATGCTGCCATATATAGTAACCCTCTTCTTAGTGCTGTCTTTGCGTCTTCATACGTAATTTTCCCTGCATCCTCTATTTTCACTCGCGGGATCTTTTGCTCGAACTTCTTCTCCCTTAGCAACTTTTAAATAAAAATTATAATCTACTGTAAAGAGTTAAACAACAATCATGCTAATGTAAAACGTTTACCTGCATACGACAAAGGAGATCTGCGCTGGCCTTGTAATGTGACTTATTGGCTGAGAAATTCTGCCGAGCCTCCTCGACCTCGGCTACTTCCGCTGAAGAGCCTGCGTCGGCATCAAACTCCCAAAGCTGCCTCCCAAGGTAGTTGTTCGTGCTGAATAAGTGAGGGTCTTGTCCCGCCTCACCGCCAATCCTTAGCCTCCACATTTTGTATCAATCCTTTCTAGCTCTCTACAAATAACAAGTTAATTAAGTATGTGCCAAATCTCTTGCCTGATGACTTGAAACAAGGAAATTCTGGAAATCGTAGCTCTTCCGTACTAGATTATATATAAAGTCACTGTCACCATGTCAAAAGTGAAGATTTCATATCAAAATTAATTTATGCATGAGTTAAAATGATTCAAATTTCTTATGAAACCAAAGCAAATGTTCTGAAAAATATATGAAAAACAAAAGCTAAACAAAATATAAGAATGAGATCAAGTTATGAAAAAGATTGTAAAAGTTAACCAAAGTCAATTTGTGGTCTTATATTCCTCCCCCTCTTCACTTGTATATCTTTTAAAGTCCGTTTCGCTTCTCAATTGAACCAAAGTTAGGACCTCTGTTACCAGTTTTGCAATATATAAAATATAAACAAAAAATTACTTTAATAAAATTTAATTATATTTATCTAATTAAGCTATATATTCACCTATAATTAAAAGAAAATAACTCATATAAATTTAGACATGCTTTTATTAACAAAAAAATCTAGTAAAGGACAGAATTGTTATAGTTTTTCTACATTTGACCTCTTCTTTAAAAGATACATATGGTAAATTGAAAAAAAAAAGAAATGGAACATACTTAAATGTATGTTTCAACCATATATTGCATTCTATATAAGGTGTTCAATGTTAACTTTACATTATGTACTTCTAAGAATTACAGTTTTACATAGAAACTTTACCTTTTTTCATGCCACACGGAGTTAAATCTTTATAATTCCAACAATTTATAAAATTAATCTAGCTAAATACTAAAGTAAAATTATAAGCTACATAAAATTACACATTATAAGTTGTCAATAATATAAATATATGGGATTGCTATTTCGTTTTTAAATTAGACAAAAGTAAACAAAGGTTATATATGGTTTTAAAAATAAATGACTTCTAACCAGATGAGGCTTTTTAATTTAATACATATATTAAAAAATTAAAAAATATATATAAGTATGGAGCTATATTACCTAGTATACTGATATATCATATACGCATGTAATGTGTGATTTGTAGAACTTTTCTTCTAGTACCGAAATATACTATACTTTTACATACTCTTTTAGCCTTTAATTAAGATTACTAAAGAAGTATTGTAGATAGTGTCAAAAAAAAAAACAATATCGATTAGCATAAGCCAACAAAAGTTCAATTGTGTTATAAACAAAAAAAAAATTAATTAAAAATCAAAAAAAAAAATTAAGGCTGTGATAAGTAGGTAGAGACTTTTGGCTTTAGATTTTTATTTTTTATTTGACTGTAGAAATTTTAATGACTGTATTTTTTAAAAAAACAGTGAGGTTTTGTAGAGTTTTAAAAAAAAATCAATATATGAACAAAGTGAAGATAGCAGCGAATGTTTTTTGGTCGACTTTAAAAGTTTTTAAATCAATAAAATCTGATTGGAAAAGATAAAAATTTTGTAAAACCTTCACAGTCTGTTGACGTCTATTTGATGAGGTCGTCCATATCGGATAATTAGCGTGCGTGTACTTTTAAGAAAAGATAGGGGTAGAAGTGTCTTTGACCAAAAACGTTTTCTATTGGTGTATTCGCCTTCACATGGATAGTGAAGTGTGTCCGTAGGATTAAGAGTAATCTACGGCTGTTATAACTTTCACGCGGATCGTGATATATCCCCTTCTGTCCGTCGATTAAAAAAGAATGAACGATAGGGATTTAGTACCGCTAAAACAACGAAAACGAAATCCCCTTTCCCGCTTCTTGTTAATAAATATCCCTCTTTCTCCGTCGAATCATCAAATTCACAAATCAGATCTCAATCTCGAAGAAATCATCAAATTCTCTTGTCTTCGTAATGGCTCGTACCAAGCAGACTGCTAGGAAATCAACCGGAGGAAAGGCTCCGAGGAAACAGCTGGCGACAAAAGCAGCGAGGAAATCTGCTCCGGCGACGGGAGGAGTGAAGAAGCCTCACAGATTCAGGCCAGGAACGGTGGCTCTTAGGGAGATCAGGAAGTACCAGAAGAGCACTGAGCTTCTGATCCGCAAACTCCCATTCCAGAGGCTTGTGAGAGAGATCGCTCAGGATTTCAAGACGGATCTCCGTTTCCAGAGCAGTGCCGTTGCCGCTCTCCAGGAAGCTGCTGAGGCTTACCTCGTTGGACTCTTCGAGGACACCAACTTGTGCGCCATCCACGCTAAGCGAGTCACCATCATGCCCAAGGACATTCAGCTCGCTAGAAGAATCAGAGGCGAAAGGGCTTAGATCTTGTATTTGACTCTTTCAATGTATAATTTCAAGTTTAATCTAAGGGTTTTTAATATTATAACTTACATCAAATTATTCTTCAACAGTCAAATAGAAATTTAATCCATATTATAATCCCAAATTTAATCCATAGTATATACAAAATGTCATCAGAACATTACGATAAAAAAATCGTCGTAAAATTTTGGAAGTTCATTCAGCTTAGCTATTGCCGCTTCAATCTCCAACTTCTTAGTTGGACAAAACGACCGTGGTTTAATTTTCATACACGTAATTACCGTCCCTTGTGTTATCATGCGGGAGGCTAACGCAAACTCTTCCTTTGAACCGCTAAAGTTAGACAACCATACAGTGTATGCACGGAACTTAGCGCTGGGAAACGGTTTTGTCTCTTCCAAAAACGTGTTCCGTGTTTTTCCAATGGAAGACTCACTTTCTTTCGTACCAGTACCACCATTGTTACTCTATAAAACATGTGTCGCGATCGCTCCTTTATATATATATATGGTTGCTAAAGGGAAACGTTATGAAAATTAGGTGCTCTTGTTCTAATTTGAAACATAGAGTAAACGTACCTTAAATAAAATCTCGAGTTCTTTCATTTCTCCAGGCCATGCAACTAACACTTGTTTCAGCATCTCAACTTCTTTTGCATTAGTTAAGTCTACACTCACCGACATTGATGCACACATTTGCTTAAAACGATTGAATCTGGTCTTCCTGATTTCATGCCAAATGCTTCCTTCCGCCTATATATGGTATATATATATATGTCACACATGTAAATTATTAATTAATTCCATTTCTTTCCCTATCAAAATAGTACAATAGCATACAAAAGATACCTGATGGCGGCATGATATATAATAGCTAGTGTGAGGAAACCATTTTTCTGTAGCCCAATAGTTTCGATTAAACCGGAGTCTAGGACTTGCGATGACGACGTTCTCTATCTTGCACGACACAGATCCAATGGAGAGGATATCTAGGTTGGTTGAAGACACTTCAACGCCTGTTATCCCAGGACAAGATAGATATAAGAACTTTAGGTTGCGGTTTTCAATCTTCAAAATGCCACTTTTCTTGTGGCAACTGATCTTTAGTGTAAGCACTTCGAGAGAAGTGCAAGATACAAGGACTGCATTAAAGACTCCAATCTCGGCAGAGATGCCACTCAGTTTGAGATTCTTTAAATTCCAGCAATTGTAGAAAGCGTGTGGAGCTTCTAAGTTGTACTGGCCTCCTAGCAAGAGAGATGTGAGGCATGGATGGGAAAATGACTGAGGAGGCAAGTCAAGTGTGACATTGGATCTGGTGTGTGGGTTCAAACAGCCAGAAAAGTTTACAAGTGTGAGATCCTTGATGTGTTTCACATTAACAAGTGATTGTATCCAAGACTCAAACACCCCATTTTCACATTGGTGTGAGTCATGGTAGATTACACATCTTTCCAAATGGCCACAGTGATCCTCTATAACCTACAAAGCCAAATAATTATTTAGGACATTTTTTTTATGCATGCTGCACAAATATCTTACAATTAAATTGCAATAAATTACCAAGAAATCAATTCTTTAAATGTGATGAACAACACACTTCACAGAAAAGGTATAATAAGGAATTGTATACTTTAAGGATTGCATATCAGATTATGAAACCACTAATTCGAATTATGATAGATATTTAGTGTATCTTTTTGAATGCAAGTATTTATTCTAGGTGTAAATGGCAAGAGATCATGCTTTCATAGATTTCTTATCCACTACAATAACAATTAACTGATGTGTATTCAATCTAAAATCTATTAATCATATAATCTAAAAATCAAATATTTTCTAACAAATACCATTTAGTCTTAATCTTTCACAAAAGCACAAATTTTACAATAATAATCCCAATATATTTGATATACCTTTTTGAATGAAGTATTTCTTCTGTCTAAACATAAATATAAAAAAATCATGTTTTTTAAATTTTTTATTTATTATTACCGACATAATTTATTGATTTCTATTTGATCTTAAATATATTAATTATATAATTAAAATTTCAAATATTTTTGTGCGAAAAAGTATTAATCTAAATTTACAAGAAAAACAAGAATTTTAAAATAAAATCCTAAAATTCTATCATACCATTTTAATATAAAATAATAAAATATTATATTTTCTAAATTACTATAATAATAATTCATTGATCTGTAGTTTATTAATTTCAAATTTAATAATAATTTAAAATTTTAATATATTCGCGCCAAAACCTTTATTTTAATTTTATAGAAAATTTCAAAATAAAACCCAAAAATCCTGTACAGCAATATAACAAAACCAACATGTTTAACTCCTACAATAAGGGAGAACCTTTATTCTTTTCAAATACTGTTATTTGACAGTAGAAATTATAAACATGGGTTATTCAAGTTTTGATTTATTTAAGTTTTGATTTTGCTTCAACAATCAACAAACAAAATCATCTTATGGATTATCTCAGAGTTTCGTATTATAATTAGCACCAACCTAGTCCATCAGATCTTATAATCAAATTTATTGATATAATTTATTTTAAATTTCTGAAAATTCTAAGAGAAAATATTTTTTAAAAATGGACCTTTGTCACTAATCTAGCAGCTTGTTGAGAAATATCAGGTAGAAGAATTGTGGTTTCTGCAATCCTTCGCATGTTCAAGCAGAGATGAGATGTCTCCTTCCACACATTCACCCATCTTTTCGATAGAACACTTGTCCTAATAATTTCTTCCGTGGATAGCCTCGATAAAATCTTAAGCAAAAGATCGTTTGGGAGTTCACTAATCCAATCATCAATATTGACTGCCTTGACATGCACCATTTTTCCATTTGTGTATGATACTGACTTCTCCATCGATTAGAACCCCTACAAAGGAGATAGTTTTTTTTGTGAAGAAGATGGACACAAAACAGAAAGATACCGTTTTTTTTTACTTGAAAGACTTTTAATATGCAAATGCAAGAGAAAATTGAGATATATATATATATACGGAAGTTTATGTATATTTAATGTAGTTAATTATAAAGAGACAAAAAAAATTAATTAGAGACACAGAAAAATCTAGCTTTGTTATTGTCAAAAGGAAAACCCCATGATTATTATTTTTTATTGTCATTTTCACAATCTTATCTTTCATTTTAAAATCTGAAAATAAATTATTCCTTTCTTGACATATTTTATACCCAAAAAAACTTTATTTACAAATAAAATTAATCTCGCAAAATTATGTTATTTAGAGATATTTTAAAGGTTATTCATATATCCAGTGATAGAAATAAATTTTGGTTAGGAAAGAAATCAAAGAGTATTCCTAACTAAGTTAGACCATAACTATGAGTGCCAAAGAGATAAATATTTATTTTTAATAAAAATTACAATCTCTTAAAAATAAAGGCCACTTAGTTATGAATTAAAATAAAACAAAAATTTAATCTAATTTGGTTTTACAATTTCACTATCCCATAAACTTTTTAGGATAAGACTATTAGTATATGTACAAAATGGAGAAGCTAATTTTCAGCAAGTTGTCAGACTTGGAAACTCCTATCGCTTATAAACTCATATGATGATTGATGATGAGACTCAAGATTGAATATAATTCTTAACATGTAAGGAGAGTGAACTATCATTTTAATGTTTTATTGGAACTCTATATGTAACAAACATATATTGTAATGAAAAAAAAAAATGTCAGGATATGGCATTCTACTTTAACTAAACTTTCCTTTCGCATCTCAGCTTCTTTTTTTTTTTTTTGAAAAAAGCATCTCAGCTTCTTGAGATGCATCAAATACACTTTCCCCATAGAGATCCAAACTATCACATGTCGCCACTCGCTCACTAAGCACTCATGTCCAAATGATTCTTATACATATTTGTACAGATATCGGAACAGAGCTGATATTCGTCTCTTCAAATTTAGATATTGGTGATTTCTTTCTAAACGGATACTAACTTTTAGTATATTATTTGCTCCGTAAGATTATTAAATCCAAATCAATATACTAGATATTTTGTGAGGTCTAATATTAGTAAAGTCTATTTTCTTCAACGGCATTAAAATCCAATAACGACAAATTATGCATGTTGAAAGGTCAAGTCCAACGGAAACAAAGTTGACCGAGAATCTCCCAGCTAGAAAGACCAAATTATAAAGTTCATCAAATCTAAAGAAGACTAGGGAAATCTTTTCTCACTCTTTAAGTCTCAAGCGAAATATCTTCATCACTTCAGTTGAGTCCATCCTTTGTTACTGTTTTCAGATATTGAGCACTGTTTAGTTGAATTAAGGTCACTTCTTAGTTACCAACTGAAAAGCTTTTAGGTTGTTCAATTTTATTCAGCACTCAATTATTCATATTGTGTCTTTCTTTATACATTGCAAGTTGCAACTCATTACTGTTTGTTATATATCAATATTGTTGACAAATATATATACAATCATAATCAATATGATTATGAACAAACCTGTTTTAGGCAAATCTTTTAAACTTGGCAGACATTTATCAAATAGAACATTTACTTCCGCAAAAGCATTTCATAATTGTCTTGCCATCTGACTCCAATTATAGGTCAAACTTGTACGAAGGATATCTAGTCAAAGATATTAATAACTTGTACTTATTATTACCATCTTATTGCCCAAGAACGCATCTTATCTCTAAATAGTCCAGTACGCAAGAGATATAAAATCGTATCTAAACAAAAACAAGATATTATTCATTTTGTAAACTATTTAAATCATGGAAACCGGTTTGACCATCTTGAAGCTGTCCTTCTGCCTCAGCCTAGTCGTGGCTGTATCATGTGGTCAGCCTCCTGCACCGTGGAACCCATCTATGGGGATGCGTCCAGGAACGTGTGACCATTACGAGTGCCCCACCTACAAATTGGCAGAAGCCGGATACGGCTACGAGATTCGCGTGTATAACTCTGCGGTCTGGATGTCCACTGGTCCCATCCCCACCCCATCCATGACTCAAGCCACCAAAACCGGTTTCCAACGGTAACTTACATTTTTCAATCTAATCTTTGTGATATATGGTGTGATATATCGAATTATAAAGATTGAGTTATTGGAACTTTGATTTAAATAGAATTGTTGACTTTAAAAATAAATTGACTCAGTTTTGTGTATGAACAAAAACCGTAAACAAACTGAAATAAGATTCTGTCGGTCTTTACATTTCATTAACTTAATGCATGTGATGCTCTTAGCATCCTACTTTTATTAACTTAAATTGAATTATTTATTTATGTTGGGGTTGCAGATTATTTAGTTACATTCAAGGTAATAACAAGAGCAAGACCAAAATGAACATGACAGCTCCGGTGATCACACAAGCAACACCGGGAAAATCAGTGTACACGGTCTCCTTCTACCTCCCAAAGAAGAACCAACAAAACCCACCTCTGGCCGATGACCTCCACGTGCAGCCATGGAAACCAACCTACGTAGCCGTGAGGCAGATCGGTGGATACGTGACAGACGATGCAGCCAAGAAAGAAGCTGCAGCTCTGATGGCTAGCCTCAAGGGCACCGAATGGATTGTCCACATCGAGAAGAGCAAAGGAAAGTCGCCAGAGTATTTGGTCGCCGATTATAACCCGCCGTTCCAGACCACGGCTAGAGTTAATGAGATTCTGGTTCCGTTTGACATGTAATGAGGTTACGCCCTCACAATCTGATTGCTACGTGTATTAGTGTATATGCAAATTGGATTAAGAGAGGTGGTTAAGAAGCGAGACTGTAACAGCTTCTGATTAAACCGGTTTAATATAAATTTCTGGTTAATACAATTTATCATTTTCGGGCTAACAAAGTTTTAGTAAGGAAGGAAAGTAAAAAACGAAACAAAAAATTCTTTATACATCATTTGGTATTTATTGTTATAAACTAAAAAAAAAAAAATCAAATCTGAAACCGATTCCAATGTAGAAATTATTAATAAACAGAAGTTAATGAACACTGCATTAAACTAAACCGAATTACAAATGATTTTATTAAAAAGAAAAAGAGTCAGAATCGAAACCAACGCAAACCGGAATTCCACTCCTAAATCTTTTAGTAGCGAAACTTCAAAATATAAAACTAAAGGCGTAATTTCGAAAGTAATATAAGTACAGGGGTGTTCTTACAAAATCTTAGCCTATTCGAAGATAAACCCCACACACAAAAGGACCCGCGTATGTCTGTGTTTCGTTGTAAGTAACGAAAAGAAAAAAAGAGAAGCGTGCAAAGTGAAAAACCAAATCACAAATCCGGCATGGAAGCAGCTCTGAGCATCTTCAAGCTATCTTTCCTTCTCAGCCTTCTCTCCGGCAGTTCTGACCTTATCAACTCGCCTTCCCGATCCGATCTTGGACGAGTTGGGAAGTTTCCGCCGTCGTGCAACCGGATCGAGTGTCCGAGCTACGAGTTGGTTCACTCCGGTGATGGCTACGAGATTCGCCTTTACGACACTGCCGTCTGGATTTCAACAGAGCCAATTCAAGATATATCTCTCGTCGAGGCTACACGAACCGGTTTTCGCCAGTATGTTCATCATTTCAACTTCCCAAGTTTAGGGTTTTTAAAGAAAGTTTCAAATGGAAAGTTTTTATTATTAATATTGTGGTTTTTGCGCAGACTGTTCGATTATATTCAAGGGAAGAACGATTATCACCAGAAGATAGAGATGACAGCTCCGGTGATCGCTCAAGTCTCTCCAAGCGACGGTCCTTTATGCGAATCTTCCTTCACTGTATCATTCTACGTTCCTAAACAAAACCAACCCGATCCAGCTCCGGCGAAGAGCCTCCACGTCCAGAGATGGGACCCGAGGTATGTTGCGGTTAAGCAATTCGGTGGGTTTGTGTCGGATCACGGCGTCGGAGAAGAAGCAGCCGAGCTGGAGGCGAGCCTAAAAGGTACCGTGTGGGCCAAGGCAATTGCTAAAAGCAGAGAAACCGGCGGTGTCGGATCCACTTCGGCTTACACGGTGGCGCAATACAACTCGCCGTTCGAGTTCTTGGGTCGTGTCAATGAGATTTGGTTGCCGTTTCAGATGGACAAATGAAACAGAAAGAGCTGTTAATTATCGTTTCTCATCAGTGAACAAAAATGAACATTTTTCATTTGAATAAATAAAACTTTTTTTCTTTCGGAAATTACAAATTTGCTGAGGAAAGAAGCAAACAATGGATCACACAGACCTGTTAAAGACAAAAACTTCTGGTGCTCTTGAAGTTATAATATGTTTTCCCTAACAACCTAAAGATAATTAATTGAAAGAAGAAAAAACTACCAGTGATATCCTGGGTTAGCCTCGTGATTTACATACATTCTTTGGTAATAATCCTCAGAGGACGAGTCCAAGCCATTGTTGCAGTGACTCATCTCTTCCAGGAAATACCGGGTTTCGGGTTTGGTACCTGAGAACATTCTACAAGCAACCGTGTTTTGTGGGGAAGGCTCGACGTGGTAGAGCTTGTTGAAGATGGAGTGGCAGCCATCGGTATAGTCTACGGTGCTGAAGGAATCACGGGCTGATTCCGTGGTGAAGGAAGCTTCGTCTGAGCTTGTGAAAAGAGAAGACCAATCGCTGCTCGAAGCAGCTGCTTCTGGTCTCCCTTTGAAGTGACTGCCCGGTTTCATCTCGTGTCTTGGTCGGTAATGCCTTTCCTGAGCTTGTTTTCTGTTATGGTCACGAGGATTCGACCTGACAAAACATGCAGTTTCAAGAATGGTGAAAACTTTGTTTTCTGAAACCAAAAATTGAAAGTCGGTGGAAGAAAGAGCTTTGTTTCAAGTTCCAACCTCATGTAGAATAACATGTAAGCTCCTTCTGACATCACTTGGCTCATAGGCACTCGATGAATCTGTGAAAACCGAAGAGAATAGTTTTTGAGTACTACAAATCACGTGCAGTTTTCATAAAGCTCGAGAGGGGAGAGAAAAAATCACACCTCGGAATCATCAATTCGGAACCAGTTTCCACGCAAATCTTTGACATAGGAGATGTAATGCCCTGAGAAAGATGCATTGAGTGTATCCAAGTGAACCACAACCGCGTAAAGCATATAGAGCGGAGGAGCGTCTCCCGTTCTAGTCATGAACGGCACCATATCCAGCATCTCCGGGAATGTTATACACTTGTTTATTTTCCCGTATCTTCCTTCCTACTCACACAAGGTATTAAACCAGTAAACAGGAAAAGAGAACCAAAAAAACAAACAAGATTTGCTCATTTGAGTTACCTGGAATCTCTTGAGAACGATTGTGAGGATGTTTGGTGCCTCATGTACACTCAATTGTTTCCTCGCTCGAACATAGCTAGCACACCTTTTTAACGCAGAAAATCCATTTGCACAGTTACCATTTAACCCAAGGAGAAAGGACAAAAAGTGGTTTTTGGGATATAAAGTATGTGAACCTGCTGCATCTGTACATATTCTCTCCATCAAGATCTTCTGGTGTAGTAAATTGAGTCAAGGCATCTTGAAGTGATTCTACCCAACCGTATATCTCTAATGTGAGATCCATTATATTCTCGTACCTTTCTGATTCGTGATCACACCTTAAGCATTTCACCTGAGATTAGCAAAGAAAGAGCTGAGAACTTGTAAAGTATAACATATAATGGTGAAAGAAAACTATTAAAGATTCCAAAAGTATAGACCTTTGAGCGGAGTCGTCCACCAAACATATGCTGAACTAAAGTTGTTTCCTGTAGTCTCGGGTCTACTTTACTCTCACCACCAAGTCTCTCCAAACATATGGATTGCATAGAAGCAACCAAAAGCCTACATCCAAGTCGTTTTTCTTATTACAGTGAAGAATATGGTAACTAAAAGCATCCTAGTATCGAATAATATTCTCGAGCACAAATCCAGATAAGGAAGTACGGAAAACCTTAAGAACTCATGAGCATCTTCTTGACTCCCATCACCAATCTGACAATTAATGCTTCGCATATGCGAGAGAATTCTGCTTGCAGAAATTGGGCCACCGTCTTCTCTAAGCATCATCACATGTTGTTCAAGTTCACACATAAGACACCAATCTTTTCCACGACCTATTGCAGATAATATCATGGATAATAGTCAGAAGACAGCTTAAACCACGTCTGCAGAGAAACTTACGCTACTGGATCAAGTAAAAAAAGCATTACATGATCTTGAATGCGACCGCTGAAGCAAATAGACTACAAGCGGCTTTGTACATGTTAAGGCCTGCAATACAGCGTTTGCATAGCAGCTGGAGAAGAAATATGGTACTCAGTTGCGAAAACACAGATAAGTCATTTGGATTTTCAACTGATAATCTGGAAACTGAATCTCCTAGTAAAATACAATCCTCGGTTTCCTTTGAACTACAGCAAGAAATAACCCCAGTACCTGTTTCCACAATTTACAAGCCCCCTAGGTGATACGTCAAACACTTCACTTTGAAAGAATCTAACAAACTCCTCATATGGGAATAGCATCTGAAAAAATAGATACAAAAAGGAGACAAAACGAATTTATAAGCCACCAAAGTAATTGAAAAAGACAATTTATCACCAGAGAACTTACTTTTAGCTTCTTGTGACGATCATCGTGCTGTTTGTAAGTATTAAGCTTTGACTTTCTTAAACCCACCATATTCATAATACCCATGGTTGAGAGACCACTGCTTTCTCTGGAAACAGTCTCTGCAATACAGACAATACATTAGAAAGACTGCAGATAGAAGTCAAAGTCAAGGCCTTGCAGAGACACCCACTTGACACTTTAGCCACTGGTCCCTTCCAGCTTGCCTCTGTGCACTGATGTTCTACAGATTGGTTGACACCTGAGTTGGACAGCTTAAAAATTATGCACCATACAAATTATAAAATGTGAACTGAATCAGTCTCCATTCAGGTATTTTGTATTAGTCTCATACTATATTATTTTGCATGTCCAACAACACTATGTTCACATGTTGTAAGAAACAGGTTTTTTAAGCCACACCTTTTGAAGGAAATTAAGTGTTTGAACAGCCAAAATAGCTTCTACCTTCCAAATCTCTCCCTTGTGGGCTATGTCGTTTGTAAATTTCCTGCATACTAGTTGCTATAGGTTGTCCATTCACTCGCATGCAAGAGTTGCCAACAGTGTTTCTTATTGGATCTTGTTCCACAGCGTAGCCTTTGCTTTTCGACTGGAAAGAGAAATCCCGAAGAACTAAAGTACAATCACAGCTTCAACTTTTAACAAGAAAGGATGCATTTGTTCAATCAACTGAAATCACCCTACTAATGTAACTCACGCAATAAACATGCAGAACCTCTGATGTTACCGGAAACAGTGGCTAAAAAAAGTTTCACCTAACCTTTTTAAAGTAGCAAAACATCTGCTAATCTCATGTTTTGACTCAAAAAAGATGGAAAAGATCTTTTATCAGCTGTAAAATTCTACAGGCTTTTGTTCTTGATTTAACTCGAGAACGATTCCTTTCAGTTCGAGATTCTCTTTGCTTGCATTTATATAGAGAGATAAACATTTACAGCACAACTTACCTTATGTTTAGCGTGACCCTCCTTCAACTTGCTATTACTATTGTCACCGGCAGAGGTTGCTTCTCCACCCGAAATTTCGCTGGAGGGACCAAACATGCGAACACCGTCTCCTCGAGACGGTTCTCGGTTGGACTTGCAAGAATTTCGCTTTCCTACGCTTCTTCTCTCTTGCATTTGTACTTGAGGCGCATTGTCCACCTGCGGGCCACTCAAGCTTGTGAATTCTTCGTCACAGGAAGCAGTGCAGGTCTCCGCTGGGACACATTCATCCTTATGAGCTAACCTCCAGTGAATTATTTGGCATTCCCCAGAGCTACAGATGCCAAGAATCAAGAACTGTAATTCAATTTTCAGGTTATATAGTCAGCAAGTTTTTATAAGCTCAGAGTATCAAAGCTAAAAGAAAGAACAGAAAAAAAATAACTTCAGAAGATGTATCTGAAAATCAAATTGAGCCTAAATATTACCAGTATCTAACAGATTTGCATCTCGAGCAACGTGTCTTCGCAGGACTTAAACACCTTGCACATACATGTAACTCTTTACTCTTGGAACTAACCATAAGTGGGACCCCAGTAGCAGCAGCTACAGTCTCGACTCTTAAAGATCCAATCGCAGCATCATCCGCGGTCTCAGCTCTTAGAAACCCACTCGCAGCAGTGACAGTCTTGCCTCTTAAAACCGTACTTGCGGCGGCCATAGCCTCGGATCTAAGAGCTTCTTCAGCTGCCATCTGAGAGAGAAAGTTAATCTTCCCCCTTTTTTCTGAAGCCTCACCCCATCTTCCTAATAATATGTAAACTACAACTGGAAGCACAACCAAAACCAGGAAAAATATGGGTATATCAGCTTCCCTTGGTTCGAGCATGTCCCCTGCCACGTGCTCATGACCCGATCACAGCTAAAACTCACAGCCTAAGAGAGTCTCTTTGTGCTGCACGGGTTCAGAAAACCATGATAGTGCACTAAGAGTTATTTCTCTTACTTCCAGGTTCAGGTACTCAGGGAATACAAATCTTCGAAAGACAGATAACACTGCAATGAAAAAAGCAACATGGAACTGAATAAGTTTGGTTTTCTCTATGACAATAAGTAATGGAAGAAGAATTAACATACAAGACCATCACTAGATCCTTCATAGTTAAGCCATTTGCCTCAACGTACTAGGAATTCTATAGATTGATCGAAAGGAAAAAACCAATAATTAAATCAACACTTCACCGGGAATAAAAACAGATTAGTGGAAATCTAATGACCTACGCAACTACCTTAAGAGCACACGCACATGTAGAGCAAGAAACAAAATTCAAAGAGTGCGACGCAAACCAAAAGCACTTATATTCACCATTTTAAGACTCACAGTTACACAACTTTCCAAGATTGATGTGTAGTTTAGTCGACTGACAGAACATCGCCCCATGTCAGATCAGAGTACAATCATACAGAACAAACTAGGATTCATATACAAAAAAAAAAAAGACATCTTTCCTAGCAAAATGTCTTTAATTACAAGCTTTAGTTGAAAGAGAAAAGCCATAGAGATAAACCCATCTCCTAAAAGTTGCGAGATCGATATAAACATGATAAGCCGCAACGGAATAAGTACTGTCCAATGTCTTCTTGCTTCAACACATTCCCAAAATGAAAGGGAAAAAAAAAAGTAATTTATCTGTTAACACACTTGTATGATCAGCTTCCACAAGAAATGAGACCTAATCTCTATAATGAAGCAAACCCGAAGAAACAAATGAACAAGATGTCCAGAAGACTCCGGATTCCAACATTGCGTGTCCTTCCAGCCCAAATGGGAACTCAAATCAGCAGAGAAGCTACCACATTCGTTAAAGGAGCCACTCCAAAACTACTCTTAAGACTACGAATCTAACCCCCTAAATATCCAAGGTACAATATGAAAGCCATCACATTGCTCCCACATGTAGCATCCAAGTAAAGTAACACCCGCGAAAATTTCACTCAAGCATTTGACTGTGACATACCTTGATGAAGAGCGGAGAAGAAGAAATCCCTAATTACTTGGCTCTTGTCGTCTTTCTTCCTGCTCAGACTCGAAAAAGAGATTCTTTGATTCCGTTTGTTTTTTTCCACACTCTCCGTCTTTCAGTTTGCTGTTTGAAGTTTTTTTTTTTGTATATATATATCTCGGATTAATTAACCATTTTATCGCAAAAAATTAAACAGAATATAATTACTAGGGAGAAATAATGCAAAGATAACCAAAAACATAATTACATGTCTTTTGTAATATATATATATATATGTGTGGTTTGAACAGATGATGTTAAACCAAGGCTGTCTGTCTAACTCTGTTATCGAGCTAATTGGTTAAAAACAAAATGTGGCTCTTTGCACATACTACAAAAATCGCTTGTAAAAGTATTTGTTTATCTTCTGTATACTTTTTACAGTTTGATGACAACTAACAACTTGTAACTTTTCGTGTCAAAGTTATATGTTCTGGTTCATTAGTTCTGAGAGATTTGATTAGGATAACTATTAGTAGTAATCAAATCCAATATATCTGATGTTAACATGAGAATGAGAGAAACATTTATTGGTAACTTACACAAAATTTCAGAGAGTTTTCAAAGTTTCTGAGGATGTTATGATGCAAAAAGGTTTGAAAATGACTCTCGAATTTCCTATATACTGCTATTATGAAATACATACTGTCACATGCACTCTCAAAATTTATCTTATTTGCTTTTCGAAAACGCTATTTGAATAAACTTTGACGACTCCAAAAATTATTAAAACACGAAACTAAGAAACTTTAAATTCTCTCAAGATTCATATAATCTCCCACAAATTGTGTGCTTTTCAGCATTTTTACGGAAGTTTAATAAGTTCATTGGTTGCTTTTCTTTGTTATAAGGAATTAACTCGTAAGTTTGTTTAGAAGAAATAAAAATAAGAGTCACGTTAAAAAAATTAATAATCTAGTATATATTAAAATAGGAGTTACTTTATAGTATACACAGGGACTTGGCATAGAGACATTCTCCACGTGGCTCCAGACCACTTGATACGAAATATGTCGGACTGTGGGGTCTACTACTTTTGTACCATTCTTCTTGAAGGTTGCGAAACACCTCTATTAATCTCAACCATAGGACGAGTCTGATCTTCCGACGATTTCGAAAAACTCGGTGGGACCTGGTTTTTTATGCTGTACGCCTGTACTCACTGTACTGCATGAGTATATTTACGAAGGTCCATGTAAACAACTTTTTGTCAAAACATATTTCTTATGAATCTAACAAACAATAGTTAGTTTTTTCAAAAATAGACAGTTTATTCTAAAATTTTAAATCCGAAGAAATAATATATATATATATAAACGGGACATTGACATTGTGCTTGGGAAAAAAATGGGAATCTTAATTAGAATAAAAATTCGTGTAAAGTTTTATGATATAGCCCAAACGTTTGCATTTTCAAGAAGCCCAAAACAGGCCCATATTTGGTCTTTTATGGTATGTTCAGTCCGCGTGCATTTTTCCAAATGGTTGGATGTTGTCTTTTCTCGCTAAATATTTGAATTTCATAAAATGATATTGTTTGTAAAATATTATAAAAGGAACTTCGCAACAGTCTTTTCTTTAGGAAAAAAAAAAGAACTAAAGAGAGAGAGAGAGAGAGAATCAAAGATGTACCCGAATCCAGTAAGAGTTGGTCCCATTTATGCATGAGGCAAATCTACATAATCATCATAGTTTTTTGCGTTCTCTTTGCGAGAATCGCTCGCATATCTCTAACCCGTCGATCCATTATTTTAGAAATATTTTGGAGCGAGTTAGAGATCGATCTTGTGGAGCATTTTGTTTCTTTCGATTCAGATCAAACATATATAAGATTCTGCCTGACCTGAGCTATATAAGTCTGCGCAGAGTCTCCAGACAGGTGTTGTTCTTGCAGCCAATCAAGATGAGAAGTCAGTCCAAGTGTTTTTCTTGCATCCAATCGTTAGATATTCATTGTCGTATCTTATTTACACAGAAAGTAAAGAGTGTAAAAAGAGAAAATATCAAAACAACAATGGATGGGATCTCGAGTGCAATTTTGGCCCGACATCATTCACATAATTGAAGCAACCAGACACCCAAAAAAGACGAAACAACTTGAAGCCACCCTTAGATATTGTCCATATATTTTTTCTTCTGTAGGTTATTTTATGGGATATTTTATCGACTCACCTACTGACGAAAGCTTGGAATGGGATCATATATCTTATTTATCTTCTTTATCAATATTCGACGACATCCATTCACGATGTTTAGGGATAACCAGATTAAAAAAACCCATCTTGATCAATTATAAAGCAATAATGGTTTTCTTTTTGTTAACTCTTTTTATTTTTATGCATTTAAATAGCAACCCCTTTGATATATATTTGGTAATCTAACCACATAGTAGTTTCGTAGGCAAGCAATGTACTCTATAAAACTTTGGTTTGTTTATTAATCTTGTAGTCTAAAGTTGTTCATTTCTCGAAATAAACGAACCTACATAACAGTTTTTTTGTGCTGTATATTGATTTTTTAAATACATATGTCGTTTAATTAGAACCCCAACAATAACAAATTACACAAGGTTGTTTGTAATGGTCCGTACATGTCGGTTCTTGCTTCGTTGGCTTTCCAATCGCTTATCTCAGTGATTCCGTCCATAGATGATATTATTCAAGTCCAATATACAATTATTATTGTTACTAGTCATTATTAAATAATGGAAAATCTAATACTATTATTTTTGGTAAAGAATCTGTCATTATTATTAGTTCACATCAAACTTTAAACGGGGTGTGGACATGCGAGGAACCTACCATTGTAGACGACCAATACGAAGCTGAATTCTTTCGAATCTTTTTTTTCTTAAACAGAAGACTTGTTTCTTCTCGAATTGCCTCCTACGTGGCATCTCTTATACCTTTCAACATTATTTTTAAAAGAGTTTCTTACAGAAACTTCATGTGGAGATATTTACATACTAGCTTTATTTTTTAATATTATATTTTAAAGTTAAATTTTGTCTCATGAATTAAATTTTCTATTCTATATAAAATGTGTCATTATACTTTCAAATGTTATTCAACCCCACAAATACAATTAAAAATAACTAAGACAGATGATATTTATAAAAAAAAAGTTAATTAAATTTTTATTTTACAAAAGGACAATATAGATTTCATTTTAGATTTAGATTTACTGAGTTTTTAAAATATCACAATAAACCATGAAATAAGTCATTTATAATCTGTTTTTCACTTTTGAAGTAACAAAAAAAATATTTTATTTTATTAAATATTTTATTTTATTTTATTTAGATTTACTTAAATTTAAATAAAAGTAAGTTAAAATACAATATTATTTAGATTATTTATTTAATAAACATATATAAATATAATTTCAAATTATTTATTTAAGAAATATAATTTCAAATTATTTTAATTTTTTGGTTTATTTGGTTAAAATATACTAATCGATCAAAAAATTAGTTTAAGTGGATGATTGGTTGAGCTGTAAATAGTGTATTTATCTTTCATTTTTATCTCCAACCTCAAAAATTACCAATTATGTTTTATACTCCTTCTGGTTTTGATTAATTATCGTTTTAAAAAAATGTACACAGATTGAGAAAATATTTAATTTGTTAGTTTTTCAAAAGAAAAATACAATTACCAATACACTTAAACACAATTCAACCAATGAAATAAAATATTTTGTAGAATACAAATGGTTATAAAGTATTAAAAATCATTAAATTTTGCATTGAAATTTGAAAACGTTAACTAATTTGAAACAAAAAAAATCTCTAAAACGACAATTGTTCAAAATCGGAGAGAGTATTGAATTTTAAAATTACAGTCCTTACAGTAAAAAAATGGTTGTACAAACCTTATTTCCTAAAGTTTTAGTTTTAAAGCTATAGGAAAAATTAAGAAATATAGGAATATCTTTTTTATTTATTATTTTTACATTTATTATTTAGAATTATAGAAGATAAAGATACAAAGATATTTATACGGATTAAATTCTACTGCAAATAATTTACAATTATAATCTAACCAATCATTCACTAAGTTACCCAAATGATTATTATATCAATCACATAATCAAAGATATTCTATTACACTTAAACCTAAATAAATTTAATAATTTAAAAACTTAATAAATCATCTTTACACTGGCTAATAATATTAAAGTACAATTTTAAACATTTAACCATACAAATAAATAAAATTAAAAAGGATAAGTAACATAAATTTCAATAATAAAAAGATATACAAAATTAAAACAATATATTTACAGATAAATGTAAGTTTTAAAAACGAAATATATTGATAAACATCTATAACTAATTTCTCTATAATTAGATATCCATCTTACATTGCAGTTTTGGTCAATTAGATCAAGCTTCAGTTGAGATCTTTTATTTTTCCCAACAGTTACAAAAAATATCATCAAATCTAGTTCTCGAATATCAGATTGACAATATATACTTTAGTTTAAACAACAATGATGAAATCAAGCAAAAATAATTAAAACTGGCTCAGTAGACTATACTTTTCTTATGTAATCATCATTAGAAAATGCTCAAAAAATATAATAACATTTTAACTCTTATTGGTAAACATTTTACAGAAAGATAATGGAGCAAAATGTACATGAAATTTTGTTTAGATTCACTATTTTCAGGTTAAAATTTCCACCTCTTATATGTGGAAGAAAGTTTTCAGATGCAAAGAAAAAAAAACTAATCACTTAATAGAAAAATATTTGATCCGTTTTAATTTACTCCAATTTTCATTTTACTTTGCCAATCACATCCTTTTTTTTGGACTATAATTTTCTTTATTGGCATTTGCCCTTGAAGCACCGTTATCTTATCGGCATGATATATATATATATAGTCCTCCCCAAGAAAAGTAATCTACTTGACAAATGATAGATTCGAAGTATTTCCAGAGCTTTTATTATTTAGAATTAAAACACAAGAAACACCAAATATTTAGTACTAGAAGGTAGAAATATATTAGATGTTGTAATAATATATATTATTATAAAACGGAAGAGTATCGAAATATATATTTGAGATTTCCACGGCTAATAATGTGTTTATTTTTTTCTGTCATCTGGTAGATTAGAAAAAGATCAAGAGTCAATTTTACAACCAAACGTTATAAAGCCTAGCAAAACAAGCCCGACCCCTCCCAAAAAGAAGAACCAAAAAATGGTGTGAAGAGCCAAAACAAAAGGATAAAACAACGGATTGCCTAACCACAAAAACCATGGAAATAGACACCATTTCTGCAACCAAAAACAAGCGACTGCAAAAATGAAACGAAAGATAAGACGCACTCCTAGGCAACACTATCCAAAGCAAAGGTTTCTCTCAGCCAAAAAGGAAAACCTCTTGCAACATAAGACTGGAGAAAGTTGCCAATAGAAACGCTTTGAGCGATAAGAGATGCTCCTTTATTTGTTTCAGGAGAAGCAAACTCCCATTTCCAGCCATGAAGCCTTTCAAGGGCTGCTTCCATTTCATCCGCTTGTCTGGTAAAAGATGGCCATTCTACTGGTCGATTAATGACTCCAACCAAGTCGATTGCCTCTGTAGCAAAAATAACATTAGTAAACTTTAGGCTCGCCATACTTTGAATTGCCCAAAGAATACATTGTAATTTTGCCTCTCCAAAGTCATGTATATTAGTGAAAGCATGTCGACTGTGCAACAGAGTAGTCCCTGCATCATTACGAACCACCCAAGCGGCTCCCACCAATCTCTTTTTTAAATTCCAAGAGTATCCTATGTTGCATTTAACCCAATTCGGTTTTGGAGGAATCCACTTCTTTTTTGTCATAGAGGCAGGGACTAAAAATTGATTCTCTATCTCCGCTTCCACTACTTGAGCAAGAAACCAGGCTGCTGTATCATCTCTAACCTTCTCAGCTGTTTCAAGAGCCCAAAACCGTTTTCCTTCAAACACTACCTTGTTTCTATTCTTCCAAATGTTCCACAAAGTCCAAGGGAAAGATCTTCTTATCTCTAAAGGGATTTCCGTTTTTTTACTAGCTTCTAAGAGATGGTAGAAGTTAGAGAAAAGAGCACCTGATTTAAAATCTCCTTCTGGAATCGGAAAATTTGTTGAAGCCCATACTTGTCTCGCTGCCGTACAGGTAAAAAGAGTGTGGTTAATGGATTCACCTTCCAGCCCACATACTTGGCATCTCGGATCACATTTAATCTTTCTGGATGCAATCTTGTCCATAACCGGAATAGCCCCACATAAACATTTCCACAAGAATGTTTTAATCTTTGGAGCCGTTTGAATAGACCACACTTCTTGTTTTAAACAATTGATAGACGGCAGGCAACAAGCTTCCTCTCTTAATTTCTCATTTTTGGACTGGTTTGCAAACCAATAACCTGATTTAACAGAGTATGCACCATTTCTATTATGTTTCCAAACCCAGAAATCCTCTTTTCTAAAAACTGGTCTAATTCTCAGAATTCTTTTGATGTCTTGATGAAGAAAGAGATCATGAAGCTTATGTCTTTTCCATCCTCTTCTTTCGAAGTCGATTAGGTCACTGACCTTAAGATCGATGTTGATAAGAGAGTTTTTGATTAAAGGTCTTCTTGGCCCATCTTCTTTTATCCATGAATCCGTCCAAACAAACACAGATGCCCCATTACCTATTTCCTTAGATAGCCCTTTGGAGAGTAATTCACGACCGTATAAAATACTACGCCAAACAAAAGATGGTTTAGAAGATAAGTCAGCTTCAAGGAAATTTTTGTTATCGAAATACCGGCTTTTCAGTACTCTCGCAAACATACAGTTGGGCTCTTTAAGTAACCGCCATGCTTGCTTTGCCAGAAGTGCCTGATTAAAACACTCAATATCTCGAAACCCCAAGCCTCCATCTTGTTTAGATAAACACATTTTCTCCCAGCTTATCCAATGAACCTTTCTTTTGTCTTCTCTAGAATTCCACCAGAAATCTGCCATGGCACTTGACAGAGATTCACACGTAGTTTTTGGAAGTCTGAAACACGACATAGCGTATACTGGCAAAGCCATAGCGACAACTTTTAGAAGAATTTCTTTCCCCCCCTGTGATAACAGTCTAGCAAACCAACCAGAGATTCTGTCCTTGAGAGCCTTGTGAATGTAAGATAGCATATCAACTTTTGATCCAGAGAAACATTCTGGCAAACCAAGGTATGATCCGGTCCCTCCTTCATTGTGAATCTGTAGGAGATCTCTCAACAATATCTTAGTATCGGCATTGATTTTACTACCAAAAGTAATTGCTGATTTGCTGTGATTGACCAATTGCCCTGTAGCATCACCATAAATACGAAGAATATGTAATAGCTCTTTTGCTTGGTCTTTTTCAGCCTTACAGATAAACAAACTGTCATCGGCAAATAACAGGTGGTGTAGGGAAGGACCATGATCTGAGAATTGGATACCTGAAATCTTCTGACTTTTTTCAGCTCTGTTAAGGAGATGGGAGAGACCTTCTGAGCACAAGATAAAAAGGAAGGGAGAGATGGGATCACCCTGACGCAAACCTCTCTGTGGCGTGATCAGACCATGCGCTTTATCATTGATCAGAACCGAATAGGTAACAGAAGTTACACAGAACATGATCCACTCAATCCATTTTGAATGAAATCCCAGTGCTTGAAAGAGAGCATTAAGGTAGTTCCACTCAACACGGTCATAAGCTTTCGACATGTCGGATTTGATAGCCATGTATTCTTGAGAAATGTGAGGATGAGTTTGAAGACTGTGGATTAGTTCATGAGCCACAATAATGTTGTCGGAGATAAGTCTTTTCTCCACAAAAGCTGACTGAGTTGGAGATACAATAAATGGCAAGATGGGCTTCAACCGGTTCACCATAACCTTGGAAATGATTTTATACAGTACTGAACAGAGGCTAATGGGTCGAAGATCAGTCATTAACGGAGAATTGACTTTTTTTGGGATCAAGCAGAGATGAGTATAGTTCCACTCCTTGGGGAATGATCCATATTTGAAAAAATTTTGAACTTCCGAGGTCACTTGATTACTTATGATTCCCCAATAATGCTGATAGAAAAGGCCAGTCATGCCATCTGGACCAGGAGCATTGGTTGGATTGATTGAGAAGACTGCATCCTTAATTTCATTAGAAGATACATCTCGAATCAAATCATCATTCATTGCTTGAGATATTCTTGGCTCAAAATCAGAGAACAGGTCATTGAAGTTATCCGGGTTCGTTGATTTAAAAAGTGTAGAAAAATAGACAGCAGCCACATTTCCTTTTGACGCTTCTGCTCTTTGGTCAATTCCATTTTCATCCGTAAGTATTTCAATAGCTTTTCTTGATCGGTTTGCTTTAACAGACTCATGGTAGAACTTAGTGTTGCAATCTCCTTCTTTGAGCCATCTCTCTCGGCAACGTTGGCTCCAGTAGGATTCTTCTTCTCTGTGAGCGACCATAAGATCTTTCTGAAAGGCCTGAATTCTGGCCAGACAAGGATGGTTTGATGATTGTTCTTTTTCTAAGAGATCCTGAAGATGAGTAATCTTGTCCAGAGAATTTGTATTTGTTAACCTTTTGATTCGACTAAGAGGGCTAATAATGTGTTTATATGTTCCAAATAGTCTATAACTAATATTAATAAGGCGTCTCAATTAATCTCTATTTACTGAAAAAGTGAAAAGTGGACCATTTGCGTTAGTCAACTAGAGAAGAACAAAAGAGTTAATTGGCATTATGAGAAACGATTTATTTATGACCTAGGTTAATTAGTAACGGTTGCTCCACAAAAGAATTAATTGGCATTATGAGAAACGATTTATTTATGAACATACATGACTCTCACACTTCCAAACTTGAATTCAAGTTTTGATATAACATTAATCCAAATTACAGGATATAGAAGCTCCGATCATGTATACGTACTAGTCCATTACTCTTTGTACCTCAGCAGATGTGCACTCGTCCTGCCAGTAATTACGTAAACCCAAGTTTATCTGTTACTAGAGATTGCAATTTCTCTAATAATATATATATATATATATTATTTGAAGCATCTACTAAAGTATTAACAGAAAAAAAAGGTAACGGATGTATAGCCGACGTGGAACAATAACGGACTCTAGAATTGAACAAGACATTGCTGATTCGTTGATAGCGACATTGCCGCGTAAGTTTTTACTGACACGTGTCCCTTTTGGCATGCATTGCGTATATTACTCCTTTCTTCTTCTTTTTCTTTTTTCCCATCATGCATTATCTAACTTATTAAGCAAACCTTTACTGTTGACTCCATAATAAAAGTATACTGTCATGTCGATGTATGAATGTATCATTTATATATACACATATATATTAAATTTTTTAATCAATAAGATTTTTATATTTAATGTTAGAGAGATATAGAAACCTTCTAATTTGTGCTTTTTATCCCCAATAAATTATTGATCAGATTTGGTTGGTAATACCATCCGATTTTTTTTTTTTTTTGTCATCTGTGTATTTCATTTATAACCAAACTGAAAGATACAGAGTACCAAATAATTACAAACAAAGTCGTTTAACTATTCTAATTTCTACCATTTTAAAAATGAATTCCTACAGATTTATAATCACTGCACGTTTTAATACCATTCGAATATGATATAGAATATACTGTTTGTAATAGTTATCAGTAAAAATATTTATGGACCACGAATCTGATTTAATATGGTTGGTTATATAACCCATAAACAGTTCCCCACATTTCATATGCAAATATATCAACACGTTGTCTAACGATATATATTTTGTGGTGATAGAGAGAAACACTCGGATCCATTCCAAGCCATATCGTACGCATCTTCTGAAGTTGTTTTGCCTTGTTGGTGGTGACAAGAATCAAAACAATATCTCGAAACTTTCTGATCGTTATTCGTTACAAACATTGACGGACATAAGGAAAGATTAATATAGTTAATCTAACTAGATTCATCGTACCGGTTGATTCGAGGACAAGGGTCGGTGTTGGATATGGACGTTTTGAGTTTTGAGGGTCAAATAAGCAAATTATCAAATCTTGGATTTGTTATAGATTCAATTCATGGAAATTTTTTTTTTAAAACAATAGTACAAATTATTGAGAAAAACTAGTACGAATATGGCGATTATATATGTCAGCCAACTAACAGTCATAAAAGCTCAAATGCCTTTCGCTCTCAAATATTTTATGTTTTTATCTCGTATATAAGTTATCTTAAATTGCATTACCCACATGATAATACCAACCAAAAAAGGAAAAAAGAAACTGCTGTTATTTTACAGATAAAGATGGAAGAACAATTTAACAGTTTTTACTATTTATCAAAATGACTAGTCAATGATGCTTTCACAATATTTGTCCCGAAAATCAATTTCAATTATATCGATACATTAAAGAGAATAATAATTGAAATTTAGCTTGAGTTTTGAACAGTTTGATCGTATTCGTACGGCATTGTAAGATTTTTATCCTCTCCTCTCCACTCCTCTGCTATATATACACTCTTCCGTGTACATAACTCGATGTCTCAGCCTTCAAAGCTATTTAAAGCGACACCAGAAAAAGAAAATCTCTGAAACATACAAATATATCAATGGCGGTATTGTCTAAACCGGTCGAAGAACCAAAATCCGGGTTTTCTCCAATCCCGGTTATAGATATCTCTGACCCAGAATCCAAACACGCCCTCGTCCAAGCCTGTGAAGACTTTGGGTTCTTCAAGGTGATCAACCATGGCGTTTCCCCGGAGCTAGTCTCCGTTTTGGAACACCAGGCCGTCGAGTTCTTCTCATTGCCCAAGTCCGAGAAAACCCAAGTCGCAGGTTATCCCTTTGGATACGGGAACAGAGAGATTGGTCGGAATGGTGACGTTGGCTGGGTTGAGTACTTGTTGATGAATGCTAATCTTGATTTCGGTTCGGATCCATTCCTTCCGGGTCCATTGAAAAACCCGGAAACTTTCAGGTTGGAATCAACGTGATTTTTCTTCTTTTTTCTTTTCTTTATATCCCTTGTTTAGTTAACACCTTTCATTGTCACACTCTGTTTCTTCCCCTGTTTCATGCTCTGTCTTTTTCCTCTGTTTATAGTTCATGTTCCGTCTCTTTCTCTGCTCTACGGCTCGTTTTTTTTTGTTTGTTACTTTTTAAAGTACAGTACTTGTTCTGTGAGTCCATCTTTTATCACTGTTTCCAGTTTAAAAAACTCACACTCAAGTTTCCTTCTGCAGAAACGCATTGTTAGCGTACACAAAGTTAGTGAGGAAAATGACATGCGATGTTTTGGAGATGATCACAGATGGGTTAGGGATCCAACCGAGGGACACACTTAGCAAGCTTGTCTCTGATCAAAACACTGATTCCATATTCAGACTTAACCATTATCCACCATGCCCTCTCATCAACAAAAACACCAATGTTGGCAAGAATGTCATCGGTTTTGGCGAACACACTGATCCCCAAATCATCTCTGTCTTAAGATCTAACAACACTTCTGGTCTCCAAATCAATCTAACTGACGGCTCCTGGATTTCTGTCCCTTCCGATCCCTCCTCCTTCTTCTTCAACGTCTGCGACTCTCTCCAGGTTCGTCTCAATCNTTTTTTTTTTTTTTTTTTTGCTTATAACCTGGAGATCCTTAGCTGAATCTCAAGATAAATCTTTCAATCTGTAAACCACCACAAGTTGGTTAATAGTAATATCTTACTTCGAAACTTTAGACCAATAAGATCTAAGCTTCTTCTTTTTGTGTGTGTTGTGATCGTGCAGGTGTTGACAAATGGGAGGTTCAAGAGCGTGAGGCATAGGGTTTTAGCGAACAGCAGGAAATCTAGGGTTTCTATGATTTACTTCGCTGGACCTTCGTTGACTCAGAGAATCGCTCCGTTGACTTGTCTTATTGACAATGAAGACGAGAGTTTGTACGAAGCGTTCACTTGGTCTGAGTATAAAAACTCTGCCTACAACTCTAGATTGTCTGACAATAGGCTTCAACAATTTGAAAGGAAAACTGTAAATATATCGTTGAATGATTCATAAGTCTGGTTCGTGATTTTTGAGGTCTACGTGTGCCATATAATCTGTATATGTATGTTTTAAGTTAATGTTGATCCAATAATTGCAAGAATGTGACGATTCTTGTTCCTCTCATCATTATCCCGTTTTAAAAAATTCTTCTAACATTTAACTATCTATTCTTTGCACACGGAATAACTAGCTGATAGAATAATTTAAAGTGGTGTTAGAAATAGAAAAACTCTTCAGCTGAAATATACACGATACGGCATTGTTGGATAAAACATGAAACATGCTACAGTCTATGGCTAACAACTTTATAACAGTAATAAAGATATCGATAAAGACATTACAACCGAAAATCTCAATACTACACGTCGAGTGTGGTCCGAGAATTTGATTTGGGCACTAAAATATTTAGTGATCTAGACATATATTTATATGAAATTTAGATAGCGTGTCGTTTACTGACAGATTGCACCATTCTTTTAAAGGAAAGTGACTCGTCACTGAATTGTCAAATTCACATGCATGGACCAACTTGGATATCTCAAACAAGTTTTTTCTTTTTTCTTAACGTTGTTAACTAAAAGCTTTCTATAAACCACTTGAAACATCATAAGCTGCTCTTGATATTTTGTATCGGATAAACGACAAAATTTTTTGATAGTTTTTCAAAGCTTTTAAAATATTGATTTGGTCAAGATTAAAAGAAAATAACTGCTTACACTATTACTTGGATTGGGACTTGGGAGCTTTTTTATTTGTCAGGAAAAAAATCTGGGGAATATCGAACCAGAATAGTATAGACCCTACTTGTTCTAAATCTTAAACCGGAAACAATTCGTAAAAATGCCTAAACCGCTTCCGAACCAGTTAAACCAGAAGGCCGTCCGATTAAAGCGAGAGGTCAAAGTAAATAAGCTAAAGCATCACAATCATTGTCTATAGATCATCCTATCGAGTAAAAACAGCACACTATTTTCTTGAATCACACGCTACTTTTTGTTGTATTACACTTTATATATACCCTTTCTTCCTCTATAAGTTACATAACATATTCATCCCTGAACTTTTCCTCTTCCCGCTTCCCAGCCCGTCGTCCGAATCATCAGCCGTTCTTGGTGATCCCATGCACAAACCGGCCTGCAAAATGCTTCTCCATTGACCCACACCAGTCTGAGAGCCGACCATTCATCTCAACCGTTCCAGATAGAACCGCAGCTGCAGCATCTGCTGCTTTTCTCGACTGCTCGGTTTCGACCTTCTGCTTGGTCTTCTCAACTTGATTTGCTTTCTCAACAGGAAAAACCTCAAACACGTCAGTCTATTGATGTCCATCTCCAAAAATGTCGTTTCTCTCCAGAGCAGGAGGGCTGGTTTTCTTGGTTCTCTTCTTGGGCATGTTTTCTTGGCAGCCTTAGCATTAACCAACTGCTTTTTGATCGATCTCAACTCCTCTTGAGCTTGTCCTAGCTGTGACTACTCCAAGCCAGAGATGCGACTTTCAAGCTTCTTCTGAGTCAGCGGATCACTGTGAGGCCCACCACTCCTCGGAGATCTATCAAGGCCGAGCTTTGTACTTCGGTTTGTAATCGGACGGTGGAGATGATGCAGATCAGAGGAAGCAGATGATGATAACCTCAACCATGGAGAATGCCTCTTAAGGCAACTCTGAACCTCCTCTTATACTATTTAGATCACAAAGAGATATAAAAGGTTGCAACTGTACTCAGGTCAGATCCCAGAAAAATCTCAATTCTAATTCCAAAATATTTTTTTTTTGAGAACTATAGTTACAAACTAGTTACATTGGTTTTTTTTGTTGCTAAAATGTAAATATCATTAGAATGAAAGGTAGATTTTACAAAAAGCAGAATCTTAGGCTAGTAATTCCTTGGCAAACAAGGGTACACAATGGATAGCAAGACAGCAGAACGATTACTGAAACCAAAGAGACAAAAGATCACGAACTTTCTTCATGTGTCTTCAGCCGGAGATGATATTACGCTCTTCACGATCATATCCCTTTAAAAATAACTTGAGGTGGAAGGGACACTTGATTATGGAACACATTGTTTCTCTGTTTCCAGAGGTGAAAGATTGTAGCTTGCGCGGCCAACTTCCTGAGAAGAGAAGGGCAGTTCGGACCAAGAACTGAATAACTGCAAGGGGGCACCCAATCTAGCAATAGTTACATTGGTTTTAACATTCTGATTTTCAAGTTGTTGAGTTTCCACGAGCCACGGGACACTTCGAGGCACTTCTTTCAATCCAAAAATAAGATAGACGTTTGAAGATTTTGAAATAAAGCCGGTGAAAAGAGGGGAAAAAACCTTTGGGAAAAAAAAATATTAAAGTGTAATTTTACTGTCTTGAATGGTAAATGTCCCACATTTTACACTCTAATCATAATGTTTTTATTTTATTTTATGGTCTTTAGTATATTTAGATTCCTCATTTTTGCATGATTTGAGTGTGACACAAACATGTCATATAAAAATATATCTTAATAGATAATAATATGGGAGATAATTTCATAAAATGATAATTGTAAGAATGTAATAACATCTAATAAGTTAACATATGTATTTTTTAGGAAGCTGAATGTGAAACATGTCATATTATGTCTATTTTTCTAGTATATTTGCATATTTGTATGTCTAAATTGACATGTGTGTGTTAACACATGTTGGGGAAGGTTGATTCAAGTTGGGGTTAACATTCTTCGGTTTCTCTCTGCTCTTTTTCCAGTTAAAATTTCTCTGTGATATTTCTCTCTTTCTCCAGTTTTCTGTTCTTGTATTACTGTTATGTTTCCTTTCGTGAAACTCTATGGTGGTTTATAGAGTTCCTTGATTCAATTGTGGGATGGCTCTTCCTTCTATTGTGCCTCTTCTACTTTTGGTAAGGAATTCATGAGTTTATTTATTTTCTTGAATTAATTTGTTGTTTGTGCTGTTAGTTGGAGATTTTTGGATTTCAAATTTATGTTTTCGTTTTCATTGTTTTCAGAAGAGGTAGTAAAGCTTCGAAATGATGATGCTATTTGTCTGTGTCTATTAACATCGGAAACTATCTTGGTTGAGTAAGTAAAAGGCTAAGAGCATGCTTATTGCAGGGATGTTAACTAGAGGTTCTGAACTTTCAAATTATAATAAAATATAATTCAATATTTTTTTATTACAAATGTGTTTTTTATACTTAGGAATGCTCAAAGAAAATATTTAAGTATAGATATTTTCTTTGAGCATTCCTAGGTATAAGAAACACATTTATAATAAAAAAAATATTGAATTATATTTTATTATATTTTAAAAGTTCAGAACCTCTAGTTAACATCTCTGCAATAAACATGCTCTAAAAACTATTACAGTCCGTTAATTAGTGTAATTTCCACTTAAGGACTGTTTTTAATTGTATTAGTTGAGGGTCGATTCTTAAATTTTGAGAACTGTCTTCGATCGTACCTTTTTCTTCTTTTGTTAAATAAGATACTTTTCTTGAATTACTGGACGAAACACTTTCTAATCCATTTTATTAGGGTCTCTTCAAATTTTTTTTTCTATTCTCTTTTTCAACCTTAGCTCAACATCTTTATTTCTTGATATTGATACTATGCAAAAATATGGAAATATCAATTGTCTTTATTTTCATATTTTTTCATTTTTCTCTATGAAACCAATCTTTTTAAGTCAAACAATTTATAATCGTATTTTATGACATCTAAACTTTTATTTTAATAATTTCAATAATATTTATCATTAACAAAAAAAATTGACACATGTGTTATATATACAAGAAATGGTGTAGTAACATATATATATATATATATAAACATATATCTGAATACCCCATTTTTTATTTATTTTTCGTAATCGTGTGTACCCCATTTTATCAATAGATCTGACATTGTTTGTTTCTTTTTGTCGGTTTCCTCAAAGTTTTTTTTTGTTTGGGCTGAATGTTTTCCCAAAGTTCAAACTCTTTTTTTTTGGGTGCAAACTCTTTTTTTTCCTTCTAACGTTCACTTTCTTTGGATTCTACTTTGGATATACTATAAACATCATAAAAAATATTTTGAAAATTATAATATACTTTGAAGTTTGCGCCCATTAATAAACCAAAATTGTAGGTTAAAGGTTTATACTAATGTCAGCTTAGCATAATGTTAGTTATTTTTGGTAATGTGAGTAAACAAACTGTAAACGTGAAAAAGAAGAGACCAGAAAAAAATGTTTATAAACTCCATACTGATTAGAAGATAGAATCATTCTAAAACTTTAACTGCTTATATCTATCTTAGTTATGAGTAAATTAATATATGTAAGAGTGATTTTATTATATGTTAATGGTTGACTTTAAAATTATACGAAGAAAAGAGATTGGAAAAGAAACAGAGAAAGATTTAATTTAAAAGTTATCCATTGTCATTGCAATTACTCTATAACTAAAACTGAAAATTAAATTAATGCAAAACAAATACTAATGCACGGAAACTCTGCGCCACTATGATTTGTGATAGTACATAGCAACTAACGAGTAACAACCACCTTTAACTTTGTTCTTTATGATGATGTTGGCAAATGACAATATAACTCAAGTATCTAAATTTTGGGAGCTGTGATATTAGAGGCCCCATTTAGTCCCGTTTCGGACATAAAAATCAAAGAACCCATAAGAAGTTAAGAACATAAAACATGAGTTGCTCAAATCGAGACGTTATAAATGTTGAGAAATTGGTTAGTTGCTAGTCATAAATCCATAATATACTTTATTATCTTTACAATTTTTAGCTTAAGGAACCCGTAAAGACTAGAGTGACATACACATGTCGACAGAAAACCGCTTCCGTTTGTATAAACCACCCTAAAAGGCAACCTTTCACACTATTTTAGTCAACACTCCAACTTTGACTTATTCTTCCAATTCACACTTTGGTCAACGCTCCAACTTTGACTTACTCATTTCTTTTACTATCAAAGAGAAAAACATGTGATCTTCACTATTCGTCTATGAAGATCGAACAGAAGATAGAATCATAGAGATTATAATAACATAAGAAGCGCTTGAACACAACCCAACTTTTTCTATTAAAACTGGATAACGCTGTTTTTCTTTTCTTTCCTATAGTAACAGACATTATATGAATGAAGTGATAATCATCAGATTCAGACCCATGAGTTTCCATTACTACCCTACTTATTGCCAAGTAACTTCAGTTGGTGCAGTTGTGGTCGTGGCATGAACCTCTGCCAAAGACACAGCCATAGCCATCATCATCTGCTCCTCAAAACTCTCTGGCGCAATGACCAGAGGAGGAGGAGGAGGAAAGTTGTGGAAGCTCTCGCCGTTCATGTAAGAGCTTACATAGCTGTTGCTCCCTGTTGCTCCCATCTCGGTGTTGTTATGGTAATGATTATGATGATGAAGATGATGATGGTGGTCAATGTCATCTGTCTCTTGTTCTATGTCGTAGTAACTGTCGCAATTGCCAGGAAGCATACTGTATGAAGAAACGTTGACGTTGTGATTGTGATTGGAGGATTCCCCAACCATTTGCTGGCGTTCAGCAAGTGCAGCGATTGCACAAGCAATCCCACCAGATGATGAAGACGGCGTTGCTGGTTCTACAATTGGAGCCACCCGTGGTGGCGAAGAAACATAACTATGATCTTCTTCTGATACATACTGCCTAAAAGGTGTCATGTCCCCACAACCTGAATTTCTCTGCATCTCTGTTTCCTGTTAGAAAAAGTGAAAAAAAGCCATGAGAATTTTTTTTCCCATAAGAAGTACAAAGTTAGTTAAGACAATTAACTAAACAAACAATTTTTACCTGAATAGAGAGCCATATTGCTTCCATGACCATTAACTCTTCAAGGTCAACATCAACCTCATCATCCCTGAAGAGTTTCCAGGCAAATGACATATATAATCAACCCAATATTAAAATCACTCACATTAAAGTTTCATCAAAGAGCATTTAGCTAATGTAGAATGAGATTAAATTGTAGTTGGAGACATGGAAGCATAACAAATTATAACCTCATAGCTTTAACTTGTAACAGAGAGCACAATGGTACTACTCACTTCATTACAATGTAAAACTGTGTCCAAAGCACTTAGTTCCCAAAAAACCAATGCATTCCGCCATAGAAGAACTTGACGAAGAAAAACACAGAGCAGCCAGTGGAAAGACAAACCTGTTTCCTCGAGGGCGGGAACGCTGTCTAACTACTGACGCGTTCTGCGATGAAGCAATTTCCGCGTCTTCCATGGGATCATTATAAGATATAGCTGCAAAACCAAGTCACACAAATGAAGCCTGTCAAAACCATTTCTTTCTGATTGGAAAATTTAACACGCATTGGAAGAGAAAAAAAACCTGAAGCTGAACCGTATTCCATTTCACCAGTCATTGCGCTTGTGCTAGAAGAACATGATTCCAGACGTTTCTGCATTTTCTCTTCATCATCCTGCATTTCCTTTTGCCTCATCCTTATTTTGGCTTCTATAACCCGTTGCTCTTCCTGCAAAAGATTAGAGAGACCGAATATTATAAATGAACAAAGAAAGATTCAACCAAGCTTTATAGAGAAACGGTACTGTCAATGATAATGTATATCTTACAACTTGTTCAATGCCCTTCTCCTCCTTCGACTTTACCCCACGGTACTCAACAGCATAATTGGGTGTTTTACAAAAGGGGCACCTCATAATGTCAAGGAGGACATAAAAGAGAAGATCCATCCATACTAAATAATATAAGACCAGTTCCTAAAAGTTAATGCACAAGATTAAGATTTAAGGATACTGAGTAGGCCGAGCAGAATTGGGATTCTTCATTTGCAAAAAACACTCTGCAGCAAAAATTGCCATGTCAAATGAAATGGAAACAAGAGTATAATCTAAGAAGCTAAAAAGCTGATGAAATTTTCACCTGTACAAATGCTTTTCATGCAACATCTTGATCTATTGAGGCTAGGATAGTACTAGAAACACAAGAAGAAACATTGCAGAGTTAGATCAACAAAAATGGGACGGCGTTGTTAGGCATTCGTCAGAGACTGCAAAAATTCACAAACCAGAAAGCAAATCGGGCATTCTTCGAGATCGTGGCAGCTTTCATCGTCCCCAGGATAGCAAGGAGCAAGCTTAGACTCTACAATCAGCTTCCTAAGCTTTTTAATGTCGACATCTTTATTCACATACAAGCCTTGTGGCTTCGTATACCTTTCTTCCACAACTTGCCTCTTCCTCCCTAGCTTATTACCCATCTCACAAAAGTCGTAATCTTTTCTCACTATTCTCCTACCCTATTCTCCTAACCTCCTTAAGAGCAGAGATTGTGTTACCAAATCACATCAACACATAAAAAGCAATTCCTTTATACAAACCACTGTTGCAATCTCGCCACTGGAGACTAATCTAAAGGCACATGCTTCAAATTGGGAACAATCTTCACCATAAAGAAAGTGTTTTTCATTCACCTGCACAAACGTGAATCCAATTTCAGCAAACAATTTGGAAAAAACAAAAAAAAACCCTAATTTTTGCAAACCAGGAACTAGCAAACATAAAAAGCCCTAAAATTGGAAAGTATCAATTTGGGGAGGGATTATAGAAAGCATTATCCAAAACCCAATTAACAACAGTACTCATGTTTCAGATAATGAAAAGGAAAAGGAAACCCTAGCAAATTCTGTAAGAAGGAAGAACAAGTACGGAGAAGGGAACCTGAAAACTTCGAAGGAAGAAAATCTCAGAGTGCAGAAGAAAACAAGAAAGGAGATCAAGATGGGTTTTGGGGTAAACGATAAGAGACACGATCAGAACTTTACTCTGTGGAGAGAGAAGAGAGAAAGGGAGAAAAGCAAAGATACAGTGTTTGTGTGTGTGTGTCTGTTTCGTATTATATAAATTCTAAGAGGAAGAGAAAGACACGAGATTAGACCAAGTTCTCTCTATATCTCTCCATTTTGTATTTTCTTCTTTTCTTTTTCTTTTTTTTGCTCTTCGATTCTTTTTTTGACGGAGTTTTTTAATTATTTTGACGGAAAATCTCGAGAGGGAGAGAGAGATTGTTGATGAGGTGGAGAGAAGCTAAAGGGAACAGGAAACGATGGAGTAAGAGACGAGGCAAAGAATCCCCTCTGCTTCTTTCCCTCCCTCTCTACGCGCTTCTTTCTTCGCGCGTATTGCTCACTTTCTATTATACGACGCCGTGGCGTTCGGTTTTTGGTTTGTTGACCCGAAAAAGATTAGAATATACGAAATCTTGTGAAGGCGGTTTTGTCTTAAGTACCGAGTTGGGTCAGAATAATATTATGTCTTTTTTTTAAAAAAAAATATCCGTTTCTTAATTGTATGTTTGTTTGTCGCATTACGTAATTAATAATCTAATATTCGATATTTACTTTTAGAATTAATAAAGGTTCGGAAAAAAAAGTTATTATCTTTGGGGTATCATTTGTACGAGGATTTATTTCTTTCTCAAATTATTGTTCAAACTTTGGTGATACTAATTCGATTAGTCGGCGTTAGTGTTACGTTTAATTTAATTAAAACAAAATTCTTCTCGACGACAAAACTGCTTAGGGGATTCTATTAGTTTCTAATTTTTTTAAAAAGTTATTCGTTATGTTGACGTATAAATTTGCTAATAATCGTTGAATCAACCCCACTGATTAACAAAAACAAAGGTGAACATAAATAATGATAGAAAGCTAAATGAGAAAAATATGAGACGGTTTTATTAAAAAAAGAAAAATATGAGACGGATAAAATCGTGTGTGTGTTTGGGTTGATATAAAAGAAATGGTTCAACCAACGCAAATTGGTTAAGGTTGGTTAGAGAGGGTCAACCATGAGTTTTGTTGCTATTTGCCTCAGCCATTTACGCACTAACACAAACCTCTTTTTATATATAAACACACCAAAATTAGTTCACATAATTTGGTTGTTGTGAACTATAACATATTGGATTAAAAAATTTGTGAAAGTTTGTTACAAGAATATTATGGTACCATGGTCTTTTTAAAATTGTTTTATTGGTTTCTATACATATGAAAGTATACACATTAATATAAATATGTAAGGGTACCGACCGTCTCCAAACTTTAGAAATTCCATTTCAGCACATCAACAAAAGCAACTATTTGGGCTTCATGGGCCATCAAACAACATACGTCAGCCTTAAGCCCGTTCAAAATTCAGAGAAATGGGCCGTACTAAAATGCAACTCATATTATACTTTCCAAAATATATAATCTTCGCAATTGGACCTAATCTCAAGAGTGACGATCCACTTAAGGAGATGATTAATCAATCAATCACAACATTAGCTTGGTGAAAGCAAGATTTGAGTTTGAAAAGAGAAAGAAGATCAAGTCGCTGTCAAACGAAGATTAAACCATAAACATATAATTCAATTTGATGACTCAGTTTTCTGACCATAGTTTATACAATTCCTCCATGGGAGGCATCTCCTTGAAAAATCTATCAAACTCCGTCGTCGTCCCCACTCCTCCTCCGCCTCCCCCGCCGCCGTAGGGCCGTCTTGTATCTTCGCCGATTTTATTACCTCCACTGTAACAACGTCCGTCCGAAGCGGAGGGAGACTCAAAAGGACCGGCGGCCACGATGGCATTCTTACCGGTGAGTTCTTGAACAACATTTTTGAAGCTACGAGCATCTGTCTCAACGTACTGTGTGTTAATGAACACAACTTTCATCGGCTCCGATTTCACCGTCCCTCTTCCAGACATTATTTAAGTAATCAATTTAAAGGAAAGAGAAAACAAAATCTAAGAGTTTTTAGTGTCGATGACGATGATGATGAATGATCTTATTAGTATTTATTAGTATGTAGTTTTAGCTCTCCCAGATGTTTGTAATTTTATATGCCTACTTGTTTTGTCTATATATAGAGAGAGGTGAATCATAATCATATGATATCTATCTTTGTGGGGCACTGAAGTGGGTCAGTTTTTCAAAACAATTTTATTATCTGGTCCTAGATGAAAACATAAATGACGACCTAGTTTTTTTATATTTCTGACGCCATGAAAAATTTTCGACGACCAGGGTTTTGTCGTCCAATATATGTCATTTTTAGTTGTGGTCGTTGAATTTCCTAAATATTTTATTGGTCGAACAATGTTTAATTGTATATGGTTTATCTAGTTCTAGAAATGCCTACATGCGAAGTTACGGTTAGGGGTTTTCTGACTGTGTAGACTTTTTATTTTTCACTCTGCTGTTATTTGTTAATAAAATGACTACTACAATTTTTTCTTAGTACATTAATAGCTACAGTACTAGTTAAGAATAATTTAACGACAAACTCGAAAACAACAGAAAAAATATATGCGTAAAACATAATTGACGAAAACAAGTTATTCTTAAAAGCAGTATTAGATTTTCCGTCTGTGAAACTATATGCGTGTAACATAATTGTGTATTTATGTTATATGCATATAGTGTTTTGGCTCCATATGCATGGAAGAATATATGAATTTCTGTTCAGAATATTTTAAATTTTCAACCATAAAACAATATTTATAAATACCAAAATTTCAGAATATTATGCAAATAGATGAAAATCTTTATTTCAATATATTAACTGTATGTAAGTTATGTACTTATGTTATAAGATATCCATAAGTTAAATCAATCTTCCATTTCCATGAACAAGTTTTATATCCGTGCTTTGTATCTTTAATTGTAAAGTGAATTTTATAACTATTGAGTGTTATATATACCATGATTTTCTCCAAAATAAGTAAACTATTCTATTGTGAACAATAAAACTAAATAAAATTGTTCGACAATCATTCTACGGATATCAATCATATGGCTTCCAATTATGCATAAATACAAACTCGTTGAACGTTGAGACATGTTGACCGTTAACATAACCCAGCAGCCTTCACGGACCAAACATTAATTTTTCATATCACTATTACTATCTAAATATATAAATTTTACCAGACAAATATATTACATTCTTCTATCGGGTCAAAGCACACCTTCTTTGATGGAATACTATCACGTCACGTGAAATGCAGCCTATGAACAAATTATAGAAATCTTAGAAAGTATTTGCACGTGCATAGAATTTGCACGTCCCAAACACAAATTCGCCATATATAACCAAATAAAATCGTTCTTGATAATTATGCTTCTAGAAAATATTAACGTAATGCCTTTTTGGGGAGTAACAAAAAAAAAGGTCTCAATGATTATAGTTTTCTTTCTATCACAATCCATGTTTCCAGTGTTGGAACAAGAAAAAAAATAGTATATGAAACATATATGACATAATGAGGTAAATATTAACATATATTTACTGGAACTAAATTCAAACTTTGTTAAAAAAAAATAATAATTCAAATTATCATGAGGTAACTTTTGATTATATGCATCTTGAGTTTATCAATCCATAACTTGATAGACAAGAATAATTAACCAAACCTTTTAGATATTTTTTGTAACAGAGACTAGAAATTCCACAATGGTACAAGAAGTCAAGGATAGTTACATACGATGTTTCATGGAGAGTTTCAAGAGGGACCCATCCTCCATTCATTGCCCGTCTTTTTTTTTTTTGACTGATATTCATTCGCCAAATTTTTTTCAGAAATTGCAAATTTGTTACCCTTGTACGGGTTGTGCTTTTATAATTATAACCATTCAAAACTTAANTTTCAATACATATATTATATATATATATATATATATATATATATATATGTTTTTCATTTTTCTTTACTATTGGCAAAACATATTGGATGAATATAAAATGGGACCAGTCTAAGGACATTAATCAGTGAGTTATCACTATGAAAAATATAGAATATTATAGTTTTTATATCATATATATATATATATATATATTCAGCAACACATGAACATACAAAGGCAAAGTCAAGTTTGGCTATAACAGATCAGAATAAGATTTTGACTAAAAATCTTGACTCAGAACCTGCACTTTTCTTTTTTTGATCTTGATCGCTTACAAAATAATTAAACAATTTGCTAATTTTGATAAAGTATTCAGTGAGCTATTTCAGTATGGGAAACCACCGTTCAGGCGGATTTTGCTTTATAAAGCTTAAAAATTACAATCAGACCCAAAACTATGAGTTTGTTACATCTAAAGCCTCTTGCCCAAAATTTAATCATCCAAGCCCCAACACAACCAACCCTTCGATACAATGTTTTTGATGGGTTTAATTAAAATCTTGAATACGTTGGGATATTTTCCACTATGCTAACATATTTTTGGTAAGTGATCCCAAATTTGGAATGTTTATTTATGATCCGAAACCTAAATTATTGCAATACGACTTGATATATATCTTTGTAGGTAAGGACTAAGGAATTTATATATTGATAATTTTCATCAACAAAGCGACCAAGATTGGAACAGTTTACCATATATACTGATATTTTGTAATTAAAAAAAAAAGAAACTACAAAAGAACTCATCATAGTGAATAGCAACAATAAGAAACAAATCAAATTGTTTAGTACAGTTAAGGAAATAGAGTAATTTGTATGATTAATTTAGAAACAAATCAATTTGTATGATTAAAGAAACAAATGGATTGTAACAAAAAATCGGTAACGAAAATCAAGCCACTGATATAGCTTTCTCAGATTAGTATCTAGAGATCCACTGACCACTGGTCGTATAAAACAAAACTATCATAAAAGTCTTTTTATTTACATGTATCAAGACCAAAAGGTAACTTAAGAACAAGAAGAAGGAAATGGCTTCCACTGTTTGTGGTCTTACGTTAATTTTGTTCATCGCTTTCGTGGCAAGTGGCGTTTCAGCCGCTGCTTCTACCGCTTTCGCCGGAAGAAAGATATTCGACGTCCGTAGTTACGGTGCTCGAGGTGACGGCAAAACAGATAATGCCATTGTACTAAAATTTTCTCATGTTTTTTTAATCCAACTAATTCACAATTAATATATGGAATTGTTGGTTAAGTACGTACTATAACACGCGTTTGAATTATTGTCTCTGTTTCGTGTTTTAGGCATTTACAAGGGCGTGGAAAGATGCGTGCCAATGGAAAGGAGACTCTAGAGTATACGTACCATTTGGAACCTTCTACCTCGGTGGTGTAACCTTCTGGGGACCATGTAAAGGTCGGATTAGTTTCATCATCAAAGGAATTTTGTTAGCTCCTAAAGATGCAAACGTCATAAAACAAGACACGTGGATTGTTTTCAAGTACGTCGACTATCTCACGGTCTCAGGCGGTGGCACTCTTGACGGACAAGGAAGCGACGCTTGGCGACTCAACGATTGCAGCAGAAACCCTAATTGCCGGCCTCTACCTATGAACATTGGTTTCCAATTCGTGAAATTCTCGAGAATTAACCGCATTAAATCGATCAACAGCAAAATGGGTCATCTCAACTTCTTCGCCGTAGAATACTTTGAGATCAAACGCGTCAGCATTACGGCTCCTGGTAATAGCCCTAACACTGATGGGATCAAGATAGGTTCGTCGCACCACATGAAAATTCACGACGTCCACATTGGAACCGGAGACGACTGCATAGCAATCTTGGCCGGAACCACCAATTTAGATATCTACAGTGTCACGTGTGGACCGGGTCATGGGATCAGCGTTGGAAGCCTTGGGAGGTTTAAAGATGAGAAGAGCGTTCAGGGAATAACCGTTAGGGATTCGATCTTTACCGGTACGACTAATGGAGTACGGATCAAGACATGGGCTTCTTCGGCATCACGGAACTTTGTTTCGAATTTTCTTTTCCAGAATCTCCAGTTGATCAATGTCGGAAACCCAATCATCATAGATCAACAATACTGTCCAAACAATCAGTGTAGCAAAAAGGTAATTTCCGCGACAAGAAACAAGTTTTTAGTTTTAATTTAAGATGATCTAATTTTGTTTTTTGTTTTCATGTAGTCTCATTCTCAAGTTCAGATAACAAATGTGAAGTTCAATAACATTTGGGGGACTTCGACAGACAAAGTGGCCGTGAAGTTGCAATGTAGCAAGATGGCACCTTGCAAAGACGTTGAGCTCGCCGGAATTAACATAGTGCACCGTGGACTTGACGGTCCAGCCACCGCATTATGTAAAAATGTTGCTGGTTGGACACGTGGCAAGGTCTCTCCGCCTTCTTGCATTTGATCCACATTATTTTATTTTTGCCTTATTATATATTGTTTTTTTTTTTTGCTAAAATGTAAATATCATGAAATGAACTTCTGAGGTTTATTTAACAAAATGTAAGATTTCTATGGTTGTTTTTTTGGAACAAAAAAATAAAAATAAGAAAACAAAAACAATTGGTACAATAGTTTCTGCTCGGAAGCGAAGACAACTATATGTAATGATACAAATTCGATTAACCTGAAAGAAAAATCTCACTATAACAGGTTTGGGAAGAAAACTCGAAGATAAAGTAAGTCACAAACAGTAAAGCAAACAAGAAGCTGATTCAACCGACTGCCTGAACCTAAACCATTCCTCTAAAGAAATCAGAAGGAGGCCGCTCAAGGACACCACCTAGATCCGAGCAGGCCACACAACAGAGTCCAGATCCGGCTTAAACCACAGGATAGAACTAAGTAAAAAGCTTAATAGTGCACAATTAACTCTACCGAAACTCGTCCTCAAAGTCAGGTAAGAGAAAGAGGCAGCATCACCACTTCAAAGCCTTACTACCTCCTCTTGAAACAAAGTGAAACGTGGAGCACAATAAAACGAAGAAACTCCAATTAGCCAAACAGCAAAACCTACAAATCAATTCCAAATTCACAGACCACGCCAAATCTGAGAAGGAAGGGGGAAGAGCTCATAGATGAATCGGCAAGCTTTGACAAAAGAGAGAGCAGAATCAACGCATCACCTCTTTCACCGCAAGCTTTGACTAAAGAAGGAGCAGAATCAACGCATCACCTCTGTCAAACTGAGATGGAGATCTCAAAATGGACCACACCCAAGTATCCTTCCAGTTATATATTGTTTCATTTCATTGTTAGCTTTTATAGTTCTGTAACTCATCATACTTTAATTATGGTCACTCGTTTAGTTTAATCAAGTTTTGAGCAATGATATTATCGGAATTCAAAAATCTGGATCTCGTAGGGACGCAAAGACCCATAACGGCTCCTTCCAATTTTTCTGTAGACCCAACTGATTTCTTTCAAAAACCTATAGATGCTAACATGACATCACTGCAAACGCCACAATCACTTGTCTGTTTCTCTCATAGTGTTTTCTAGTCTTTCCTCGTTCTCTCATCCGATCTGATTCCCCAGAAAGCTGTAAAATCTGGTCTCGGGCTGCCATTAAAAGCTCTGCCACCAGCCATCTCTTACCATAAAGTAATTCTACACGTTTCTTTCTCCCCTAATCTGGTATTTTACCCCTTAAATATCTAGTTATTTCCACTCAAATGGTAAACGTATTCGGCCACTAAAATACTGAGTATTATTGAGGCCATGAAGACGGATAGCGCCGAGGAACGCCTGCCTATAGGGTTCTTTTCGATAGTATCAGGAGTGTGAGTTTCCTTTTTTTGGTCGAAGAGAGTGCGTTTCCATATATTATCGAATTAACTATTAGGTTTCTTTTGCGAGACTCTTGATATGTCTTCTTGCTGGATCTTGCTTCTTTTACCGTCAGACTAATTGTCCGATTTCAATTTCAACATCATATTCTTCATAATTGTTTCTACTTTTCACTTACGATCTTTGGTGCCCAAAATGCCGTTGTTATTTTCTGCCCTAATGTGTGTGTTTCACTCTTCTCAGTTCTTTCTACAATCGATCCTTTCGAAAGCAATATGTTAATTTTATTTTTCAGACTGCACAGATTCTCACTTTTCCAGGTCACAAAGCTTCTGTAAATTACACTCATGGGTTGCCCAATTTGCACGTTTACTTTCAAAGGTACGCTCTTCTTCTTCCATTTTGCTGTAATTTTCAACAATCAGGTTTATGCGAACATTTCTTCATCGAGACGATTTCAGAGTTTTTAGTATGTTGAATCAATATGCATTGCAAAGGAAACGCCGTTTAACGTTGGGACTTGGGAGCTTTAGTTTTCTTATATGACATATCTATTAAACCTGACTGTACCCCCTTGAAGGTTCTAAGAAAAAACTAGACTTTACGTGCAGCTTTTTTCACGATTAAGAAATTGGAAAATACATATGAACGTTTTCTCACTACCGTTTTTTTTTCCCTCAATTTTTGTATGGTGTTGGTGTAGCAATATGTTCACGTTTTTGTGTTTGATTAGACATTCCAGAATAATTTCCTCTTCTTTTATGGAATAGAGGGAGAGAGAACAAAATAGTTCTAACCCACCATATTCGTTTCTTATTCCATGTGATGCATGTGTTTATAACTTACAAACATTAATGGAGCCTTTGACGGTTCCTGAACCTGCTGCATCGATCGTTTCGAGGTTAGCGTCCTTTAATGACTACTCTAGTATGAACTGTAGAATACAATGTGCATTATTTACGTAGATGTATGTGTATAGCTTATTCATGCTACGATACCAAATCTTTAAGTTAATTTTTTTAGATTGTCATATTGTTTGAAGAATTTTGAGTGATAAAATTTTCATCATTCGAACAACAAAGAAGATATGGAATTTGGTCTTTGATTAATTTTAGAGGTCCATTTCGATTTGTCTGACATCTTAAGGTAATTTTGGCACTTAATTTCTAGTTAATTTGGGTAGTATTAGATCTGCCGATTAATAAATAAATAAAAAACTTGAGTGCTAAGTTGCAAAACTGTGAAAAGCAAACCAAATATGATATCAGTCATTTGATCGTTAAAGGTGTCATAACTCATAAGCTAAAGTTAACCAAGTGGTGATGGTCTAATGGCTTCCACTTGGGGAGGAGTCGTCCTGTTGGTCTAGGCCAGGGATCGATTCCCCTCAAGTGCGAAGTTGCTAAACATTTCCCCATTTGGCCACACGGATATGGGCCTATGCTTTAGGGCCCATTTGCAAACCCGGAAAAATGGTCTATCCATGGACTGCACTTCCCCTNCTGGGGGGATTAGTTGGATTTCGGTCCAGATACCCCCCCGGTCCTTAAAAAAAAAAAAAAAAAAAAAAACTCATAAGCTAAAGTTTCAAAATTGTGAAAACATACTTTGACCGTTATGAAAATTTGTTTTTAGACGGTGATGTAAATTTAGCATTTGATTTTTTTTGCTTTTTTTATGAACAAAAATTTAGCTTTTGATCTTTTAATTAATTTTGAGGATAAATTCTTCTCCCTTACTAACTATAAGTTCTTCATTCAAAGTTCAGGGTCGAGACTCATATATCTGTGGTCCCGAGACTAGACGGTTTGATAATACTAATAACATAACGAAACCAACTATTTACATTAACCACTATAATATCGATACAGTGAACAGTTGAGCACTAATTGCTATATGTGGTTTTAACAAAAAAAAAGTAATTATATATATTTTCCATAAAACACAAGTTTAATAACACAATGAAATCAACTCCAACTGCTATGGTTTTTTTATAAAAAAAAAAACTGCTATGGTTTTAACTTTTAGCACAAAGGTTTAATTAATTTCCACAAATGAATAAAAACGTGTTTGTTTTTGTTGTTTTTGACAAAGAGGTAGGTTCAGTTTGACTCGACTGCCGACGAAGAAACAAAAACTTTGACATGACTAATTACCAAACCAGTTAAAATGGAATATAACTTGTACGTTATTATCTTTTCTTCGCTGCAAATAAATTAACGTGTACGTATCAAATAATGTGTGAACCACATATTTGCTTTGCTTTTCAGTGCTTTCACCCACCACTTTCTATACTCTTTTTTTCTACTGTATTCAAAGTAAATTTATACTTAATCTCCACATATACACTCATCGCCTCACCTACAGTCAAAACATATATAAACTAATTGATATTGGATACATAATTAATTGTATGTCAATTATATTCGCGTGGTAGTTGAAATTAGGATGAAGTATATGTCTGATACCCAAATGACTAGTATTTACATCAATAGTTAGGATTAAGGAATATTAATGTTGACAACAAAATATACTAAGGAATAATAGGATCAAGATTGTTCGACAATATAAATATAATACTAAGGAATATTATTTGTTGTACCATTTTTTATTCGCTTATACAGTATTGGTGACATTAAAACCAATTCGGTCCAATCCAATCATGAACTGACTTGGACATATTATGACTAGTTGAGGCGCTGATAAGATTTTTTTCCAGATTAATAAACTTTGGTCCGAATAACTTATGGTATTTGATTCTCGATTGTGAAAAAATGAAAAAAAAAATCATTTAATAAATAACAAGAATTTTTTTGGTAAGTTGTGTTTGCTGAAATCCAAACATAATTAATATAATATTTTTTCACAACATAACTAATATTTCAAACTTACAAAACTGAATTTGCTTTCCAGCGACTAGTTATTTTTTTTGTATGTGGAATGTATTTTTGGGGAATATAATTATAGTGCCAGAAGGGGATCTTTGTGAGTCCATCAGTCCATGTGCGTAGTTTCAACCTACAAAGTGATGGACATTATCACCTATATATGGGCCACCACACATGAGTGAGCGGAAATTTTCACGTTTTGGATTGCACCAGCCTCTCATGCGTAGCGAATATCTCTATGCATGGACCCATTACTCCTTACTTGTCTCATCATGATATCTTAGTTACATACTAATCATATGCTAAGTCATTTGTATCTTTATATATCTATATAGTTAGATTAAGTTTATAGATGTTGCAGCGCTAACACATATTTAAAGCTACTAATTAGTTATTGGACGAAGACCGACCAACATGTTACTTTGGTTTTGTGATAATTGTTTTTTTTTCATTTTTATTTTATTTTTTAATTTAGCCAGGGATCCTATCCATTTAATACCCTATTTGAATATGTGTGTATGAAAATAAGATATTATATATGTTCATTAATATTCGTCCGTTTCCCCAATCATCAACTGATTAAAGAGGTCATATGGAACCATTTACGTATAGCATATGCTTAATCCAATAAATGAGGTAGACAGTGTTCTTCATTGATCAAAAGATCTGATACGCAGCCGACCTTTCATTTAATTAAGCTGCTAATTATGAAATTAATTGTTTTCTTGTATGATACTATTAATTATTGAATAGGACAAATTATTTGTTGACTAAACTACTTCGGTTAATGATGTGAATTCAGTTATTATATCGAAAACATTGCGAGAACGCATGTCTCGGATAATTTTATAATCAAAGTGAAAGCAATTTGCAGCCAAAGATCTGTTAGGTCATACGGGTTTTGGCAGTTTTTTCAGGTACAGTCGGTTGGTCCAACTCTCGAATGCTTCCACAAGTCCATGCTATAGCCTATATGATATACTGATATAGTGTATAATTCATTTGTATACATACATTTCTGGTATAGTGTAGGACAAGAATATCTTCCTTTCTCTTTTGTATTTTTCATATACATATATGCTGCTTTTGCTAAAAAAATAATAATAATATACCTGCTCCTTTTTTGACAAAAAAAAAAACGATTGCTATAATATATATGCGTGTGTGATTGGCAATCGAGTTTTATTTATATGAATAGTCATTTCAGGCTAAAATTCATTATGTGGTCTCAAATAAGTACATAATTTTGGGCATCATACCTAAACTTTCTCAAACAAGGTTTAGTAGGTTCAGATAAGTAAACAAAAAACAAGCAACGACCATGTTACTCATAATAATGGTCTTGCGAGCCAATCATAAAGTTTGTTAGTTACTAGTTGGATTAATCAATGTTGATTGCTGGACCGACCGTATCCTACCTTTCAATGAATTTCAGTAAATTTATAGCCACTATTCATCTATATATAAACCAAGATTTAATTTAAGTTATAATATTTTTTCGTTATTTATATATATATGTGCACTTTTTCCATTGGACAATAATCGGTATGAATCTTGGTTTACGCATGTGCTGCTTCCATGTGGCCACATGAATTGAACTATATTGCATATTATATATACGTAACATATTGTAACTCTATATATACGACCAATATACATACTCTATAGCTCAAACGTCAAACGCTTCTCGTTAGGAAAATAATATATGCATAATCTTTCAGAGTACAGCCATAAAAAACAATACATTTTGGTGCTCGAGGTGGTAATTAAGCATAGTGAATTAAGCATATCAGCATATCTCTTATTTCTATGACGCGTAATATTTCATTCTCTATATCAACTTCGTATAACAATTGGGAGTTGATATAATTTAATTAGAATCTGGTGCTGTGAAAAATGGGCATCTGATGATCTGCATTCTCCGTTAATTTAGAACGAATTAAATTGATTAATTAATGCTGTATTTAGTGGACTGTGATGTATCTACGAGACTACGACTACCTAATTTCAATTTTCAAGTGGGTGTTTACTCAGAAGACAATGATCAAAACCAACCAACTTAACTTAACCACTTACGTAGTCTGATCTAATTGAATCTCTTGTTAAAATTTTTATTTATGAATATTATATGACTTTATTCTGCATAGTCCAGTGATTTATACATGATATTTTTGATTTATAAATGATATTTTTAATTTTTTTTTAAAAAAATTTAGATAAATTGCATTGATTTTATTTCCCATCTATCTCAGTACACAATTCGCCAGAAAATCTAACGATAGCGATAACAAATTAACAATTACCGACCACGACAGATTTATATCCATGTGTATATGAATAATCTAACAGTAACACACAAAACCAATCTCGATGACTAGAATCACTCTTAAACCATAACGAACAATTATTTTGCACAAAATAATATCATAATCTCACTTAAACTTAAGCTTTTATACAAAGAAGCAAGCCGCGTGAGGCACATTATAATTTGAAAAAATTGTATATCATGTAGTGACTTGAATGGCGCGTTTGGGCACCATATTGATGTAATCTTCAGTAAGAGCGCAAAGATTACTACAAATATGAAATATTAATTTTAAAATTTATTTGTTTTTTTATGGAAGTTTCAAGTCACAACAATGGGGAAGACGCCACGTGTGGTGCGATTAAAACGTTTGATGTGAAGGCGACAACGCGTCTTAACCAAAAAGCCAGTATCCACTTCCATTAGCCGTGGAACACCAAACCGTATGAATTTTTAATCTCTAAATATTCACATGTTTATTGTGGACATGCATGCCCATTTTTGTGATATCCAATTAGTAACATATCTTTGTTTTTTTAATTTACGTACGTATTTATTTTCTAACTGGATTAAGTTACACGTAGGTAAGTTCGTCGAAACAATTAAACACGAGAGACTTGCATATAATCTCACGCATAATGTTTGGAAAGTTAATTATATAAAAAAAAAGTTACAACATCTTTCTTTTTTTTTACGCCAAAAATATATTACAACTACTTAAAAGTTAAAAATTAACGATTATAAGTTCTGTAACGAACGTATCACATTGTCGATATGACGGTATCATCTCAATTGTTATATTTTCCAGGCCTAATCAACTCATAAACAAGGAGGTGGCCAAAAAAAAAATCAATAAACATATGATAATTGATTTCTTTAATTTGTTGTTGTTGTTGTTGAACGCTGGACAACTTATAACTGAACACTTGATAACTTATTTGAACACACCTAAATTTAATATACCCATAAAGATATAATCCGTTAACATATGATCTGACGAATTTAATATACAAGTCCTAAAATATTAGAAATCTTTTTAAAGAACTTATGAAATTTAATCTTTGAATATATTAAAAGGGAAAATTAATATTGAACGGAAATCATATTTCTTTATTTTATTGACAAAAAACCAGCAAAATGAGGCTCATCAAGATTATAGATTTAGGACACATGTAAAAATGACTAGCACAGAGGCAATAATACCCTTCTGTCTTCCTTGTATATATATATATACAACCTCCTATCCCTTGTTTTCGCAATATACTCCTCTCTCTCCTCTTACTCAAGCACAAATATGGACAAAACACAAACTTGGTCGTGAAGAAACTAATACGAAACCCAGAACGCAGCGTTTTATCAAGAAAACCAAAGGCTCAATCGACCATGGCTTCTACTTCTACTACCTTACTTCCTTCTACTTCAACCCAATCTTTCTCATCAAAGTCTTCTTCTTCGAGACACAATCTTCAATCTCTATCATTCTCCTTTTCGTCAACACTCGGAAACAAGAAACTAACCCCTTGCTCTGTTTCTTCCTCCGTCAGTAAAACTAAAACCTTTTCCGTCTCATCTTCTCTCCAATCTCCGACTACATATCAACCACCGTCTTGGAAGAAACTATGTAACGATGTCGCCTCTTTGATCCCCAAAACGACGAAGAATCAGAATCCAAAACTAAACCCGGTACAGAGAACCGCCGCTACGATCTTAGACGCCGTGGAGAACGCCATGGTTTCCCACGAGCGCCGCCGTCATCCGCTCCCTAAAACGGCTGACCCCGACGTACAGATAGCCGGGAACTTCTTCCCGGTCCCTGAGCAACCAGTCCAGCATAACCTTCCGGTGACCGGAACAGTGCCAGAATGTATCCAAGGAGTTTACGTCAGAAACGGAGCGAACCCGCTTCACAAACCAATCTCCGGCCACCATTTCTTCGACGGAGACGGTATGGTTCACGCCGTCCGGTTCGATAACGGTTCAGTTAGTTACTCCTGCCGGTTCACTGAAACAAACCGGTTGGTTCAAGAGCGAGAACTCGGTCGCTCTGTTTTCCCCAAAGCCATTGGAGAGCTTCACGGACACTTAGGCATAGCCAAGCTTATGCTCTTCAACGCCCGAGGGCTTTTCGGGTTAGTCGACCCGACCCAGGGACTCGGTGTGGCTAATGCCGGTTTAGTCTATTTCAACGGTCATCTCTTAGCCATGTCCGAAGACGACTTACCGTACCACGTAAGAGTCACTCCAACCGGAGATTTAGAAACTTCGGGTCGGTACGATTTCGACGGTCAGCTAAAATCAACAATGATCGCCCACCCGAAAATCGACCCGGAAACCCGAGAACTATTCGCTCTTAGCTACGACGTCGTTTCGAAGCCGTATTTAAAATACTTCAGATTCACATCCGACGGTGAGAAATCACCAGACGTCGAGATTCCGCTCGATCAACCGACGATGATCCACGACTTCGCGATCACCGAGAACTTCGTGGTGGTCCCAGACCAACAGGTGGTTTTCAGGTTACCGGAGATGATCAGAGGTGGATCCCCTGTGGTTTACGATAAGGAGAAGAAATCGAGATTCGGGGTTTTGAACAAATACGCGGAAGATGCCACGTCGATTCGATGGATCGAAGTACCCGACTGCTTCTGTTTCCATCTCTGGAACGCTTGGGAAGAGCCAGAAACAGACGAGGTTGTCGTCATTGGGTCATGTATGACGCCACCCGATTCTATATTCAACGAACACGACGAAACACTTGAGAGTGTTTTGTCGGAGATAAGGCTAAACCTGAAAACAGGGCAATCAACGCGTCGGTCGGTTATCTCCGAACAAGTGAATCTCGAAGCCGGTATGGTTAACCGAAATCTTTTAGGTAGAAAAACCCGGTTTGCTTACCTTGCTCTAGCCGAACCGTGGCCTAAAGTGTCCGGTTTCGCGAAAGTGGACTTATCGACAGGAGAAATTCAAAAGTATATATACGGAAACGGGAAATACGGAGGGGAGCCTCTTTTTATGCCAGAGGTTTCCAGTGACGCCACCTCAGAAGACGGTGGATACATTATGGTGTTTGTTCACGACGAGGAGAATGTGAAATCGGAACTACAGATCATAAACGCCGTTAATCTGAAGCTTGAGGCTACCGTTACGCTTCCATCGAGAGTGCCTTACGGTTTCCATGGAACTTTCATTAGTAACGAAGATTTATTGAAGCAAGCTTTGTGTTAATCTCAGATTAATATTTTTTAGGGTTTTTATAAATGTTAGAGTCTACTATATACGAGTGCTGCTAGGGAGAGAATTGTTGCCTGAGGGATTGTTGTGTATTACTCCCCGGGATCGTATCTCTTGATTTTTTTGTCGTCTATACGCCCGTGCATGTATAATTTACAAAATTAGAGAATTCGTTACAAGCTAACGGAAAAATAAAGAGAGTTAAGTTGCATTCGATGACCAAAAAAACAAGAACAAAATTCAGTGATTCGACACACTTGGGCTCATTTGTTATAATAAAGGAAGCTATAAACTAAAAGGCTATATTCAGAAATATCTCTGGCTCTCTGCGAGGTGTGAGTTGTGAAGAGATCAAGAGAAGGTTCTTAGAAAGAGTTTTGCCTTAGAAAGTTGAAACGCAAAATATCTCATGTGATATCTGTTTGAGAATGGGTCCTACTCTTATTTCTCTGCTCGTTTTTCTTGTCTTCTTCCAATTATTAACTAGTTTTTTCTTTTCTTTTTTCTTTTTGTTGCAGCGGCAATTTCTTGTCTTTCTTATTAATGGAGCGGTTCAAGAACTCGAGTGCTATTTGATATCATGAAAATGTTGAAGCACTTTCTTTCCGTGATTACATCTTTCTATTTGTTTTCTTAAGCAAAAGAATTGCATATGATGTTCTTGAATCAGCTAAACATCATTTTTTTGGATGTCTCAAAGATAATACATTTGTTGTTAATATATACTCCCTCTGATTTTAATTAAATATCATTTTAAAAGAATACACACGGATTAAGAAAATATTTAATTTGTTAGTTTTTCAAAAGAAAAATACAATTACCAATATAATTAAATACAATTCAACCAATAAAATAATATTCTACAGAATATAAATGATTATAAAATATTAAAAATTATTAAATTTTGCATAAAAATTTGAACACGTTAATTAATTTAAAACAAAAAAAAATTTCTAAAACGACACTTATTCAAAACCGGAGAAAATAATATATTTCTGATTTGGAACAAGACTACTTCATTAACTTCATTTTTCATTCTTTAATTATCTTCCATCTTTCAACAAAGAAATAACATTTCTTTGATTGGTTATTCTTCCTTGTGAAGAAGCATTTGGAGTATGACTGGTAAGCGTAAGAGAGAGGAAAAAGAAGGAAGAAAAATAAACGAGAAGAAAATTTAATGTTACAATAAAAATTTTACTAAAAAAAGAAGAAGAAATTTTACTCTAAAAATCACAAAAAGACAAAATTATTTCTTTTTACCAGCTTGATTGGCTACGTATTAGCCCAACCCAATGAAAAACACTTTTTACTCTAATATGTGGTTCCAAAAAGACCCGTAATCTACCCGAAAAAACTTTGATTTGAATAATTTAAAATAAAATTTTAAAAATATTAACAAAACATTAAAGCCAAACATGTTACTTTGAACTTTCGTATAATTTACTGTGAACTTTCGTATAAGAAAATGTATGTTTGGATTATTTTATCGGATTGCGACGTCATTTATGGATTTACGTCGAGGTTGTTGCGCTTTCTAAGTTTAGCATACTGGATACATCTCACAATTTTGACTTGGAACATAAGAATACTTTATCTTATTTTCTTTTCTTGACACAAAAAGATCTTATTTTCTTGTGATCTTTTATCCTACTCTTACTGGTTCTGAAGTACGTACACGTAAGCACTGACATTTCACATTAGCCAATCGATTGATTCTTCTATTTGAAGTTTTGAACATGTATTACACTTCTTATTTGTTGGGCTAAACATGTATTACACTTCATAGCCACTTTTTTTCTTGGGCATATATACTTACATTCATTATTTGTAGTATTTCATATCTACATATTATGCATATAAATTGGTCTGGGTTCAGATTCTGTACTGGCTGTTTCTTCTATTTTACTAAAATTGACGTTTTGAAAATTTTCAATTTTTAATAAATTTACGAAAATAAAAATTTAACCTTTAATTATTGATGTTAATGAATTTTTATTAAAAAACATATAAATATTCAACCAAATATACATTAAGTAATTGAAAATTAATATCAACTTTTCCGAAACAATTTTTTGTCGAAAACATCAATCAAATGGAGAGTGTATTATGTAAACCATATTTATGCATATATCATTTTTACAAATTGAAATCAGAATTTGGAAATTTAGTCGAACAAAACTCGCAACATATCATAGTATTTATTGCGATATATAGTTATTTCTTACAAAAGTTTTTTTTTATTATCAAATTTCTTAAAATAGTATATTGCCGAGAAATACGCTGAATTTGTCTCGGAATTTGACGCCTTAAGAAAATTATAATACTATATCATGCATTTACAAACTCAAGTAACGACTTTGTAGATAGAATCATAGAAGCTAAAATGCCACGGTGTACAGTATGTGAGTTCATTAGATGTTTCTAGATATCGTATGTTCTAACATTTTTAAATGAAAAATATCAATTATTCCTGCCCATCTATATGTGTGTTTCTTTTTTTTGGGGTCAACTATGTTATCAACTTATCATGTTATGATATTATACGTGTCGTCAGATATCGAACGCAACGCAAGCAAATCTAGGTTATAGTTACCCTATATTCTTCTCCATGAAACAATATATACGTATCTACAATGGAATTATTCACATATGTGTGAAACTCCTATATTTTCCAGAAAACACATACTGGCCGACGTACGTTAAGTCACCAGGTCACGGGCTCCCGATGAAATCTTTAAATTCTTTAAATAATTATTTGATAATGTTATCTGGTTAACTTAAATTTTATTATAATATATTCGGCTAATTTAAATTCTATGAATATGTTTTTGGTTAAAATTTTCTTGTAATAGTATCTTCGGCTAATTCAAAATTCTATGAAAATGCTCTTGGTTTTTTAAAAAATTAAATCCACTACTGCACAAGTTAACTAATCTGTTGGTTTCTCAAATTTGGTTTAACTGGTTTGTTATCGTTACTTATAATATACTTAGCTATAATTCGTCGTTGCAGGAATAATTTTGACGTAAATACCTTCATCAATTAGCATATATAAATTTTTAGGTTACGAGTTCTAAGTTTTATATGTTGTGGATTTACAAAGAAATCTGAGCCGTTAATTTAATTATAACAGAAGAAACAAATCTTAGTTTGGCCGTAGGAGTCTCGAAGGGGCAGATATGATTGGTTCCCAGTTTGTTGGGCTCCTCCTCGCGTTTTGCTCTGACGCCTGTCTTCTCTTGATGACGTTTGTTATTTTTTTTTTTAGATTTAAGAAAACTTATTGCAGCTATTATATTATCATATCGAATTGATTTTTTTTTTTTATGATAAGATATCAATACTTTAAATTTTTTGGTAAAATGTTAAATATATCAATACTTTTATAATTTTAAATTAAAAACTAATACTCTCCTAGAAGAGGTAGATCTTCTGTTATAATTGAGAATCTTGATAAAAAAATCTTATTTAAATGACAATCACTATACTATTCAGGAAACATTTTTTTTTTTTCAAATTCATTCAAAAATAATATCATTTTTTAGATAGAATATATGCTTGTATTTAACCACATTATAATTTTAAAAGGTCGATCTTGAAATTTTTGTAGTAGAACTTAAGTTTTGTTTTCTTGATAATTTGTTTCAGAATAAAATGAAAACATAAGAATAAGTGTTACAATTACAAATGCTGAGATTTAATATTGGAACTAACAGTTGTGGAAAAAAACCCATTAAAACTAACAATTGATGAGGTTTTTTAACCAATATTTAATGTAAAACACATATAAAAACAAGATCTATTGAATATTTACTATGGAGTATTAAAGATAAGAAAAGCAAAAGAGTAGACTACAGATATGCCATTTAAAATTTATAGTACACCAAATCAAACGATAGACGACGAATAAGACTAGCAATGCATACAATGTTTCAATATTGTATCTACAGCTTTGGGGATAAACGTGCCTGAGGAGCATCCCAATCGGTGACTATGTGGTTACGTGTGATCTCCTTTAAAGAAGTGCATCCACTTAATGCCATTGTGAGTTCGAACTCTTCTCTCATCATCTGAAGCACTTTCCTCACTCCGGCCTCTCCTTCCGCCGCCAACGAGAACACAATGGGACGCCCAATCTGTTTCCCAATTATAAAAAAGTCAAGAAAAAACAAGAACGAATAATTGGTTTCTTGTACCCCAAGATACTGCAAATTAAATGGCTTGTCTTGCAAGGAAACTACTGTCACTTACGAATATGCCTGAGGCTCCAAGCGCAAGTGCTTTGAATACATCTGTTCCACGGCGAACTCCACCATCTAAGAACACCGGAATCCTTCCCTGAGCTGCTTTAACAACCTGATAACCAGAATGGAAGAAGCATCCAGAGTTATATTATGGTAACAAACTGTAAAAATTAAGCCGGAAGAGAAGTTGATTTTAGTTACAAACTGACCTCTTCAAGGGCAATGATTGTGGCTGGGACGTAATCGAGTTGACGAGCACCGTGGTTAGACACGATGATACCGGCTGCTCCTGCTTGTACCGCCATCCTAGCTGCAGACGAAGAAAGTAACAAACACATAAAGTTATAACACATGAAGCTAGTGAAGAAATGAAGAGGGTTTTATGTTGTTCAGCTCAGGGTTTTGCTTACCGTCCTCTGCTGTGAGCACTCCTTTCACCAGAATAGGCAGGTTTGTGATTGTCTGAAGCCATTTTACATCCTGTATCATGTATCCCAAAGAGATCAATCACAACAATTTTTTATTCATTCTTTATATTCTGTACGTAATAGTCTCCACTCTCGAGTTCATATTGATTTGTATTTGCTTACCTTCCAGCTCAAGGTACGATCAATTTGTCCAGCCACATAGGATGCTAGTCCTGAGTCATTTGCCTGCATAATACACCGAAAATGTTTAACAAAGTGCCAAAATCATTTGGAAATTACATATATGATAAAAGATCGATGTTAAATACCATATCCATCTTGCCGAGGTCAAGACCTTCAAAATTCTTCAAAGTCAAGTTAGGTGGCAAGGTAAACCTGTTCTTGATATCAGATTCTCTGCGACCAAGTCTCGGTGTATCGACAGTGAGAGCGATTGCTTTAAATCCGGCTCTCTCAGCTCTTCTCACAAGCTGAGCAACCACGTTCCTGTCCTTGTAAACCTATAAAAGAAAACAGAACGGTGATGCTTCTTGATTCATGAACGAGTATTATATAGCGTGCGGTGGAGCTTACATAGAGCTGGAAAAATCTGATTCCAGGTCCTGTTGAAGCAACCTCTTCAACGCTAGAAGTAGCCCATGAAGATAGTGTCTGCAACAAGAGATTTGTGATCTTGCAACTTTCAAAATTGTTACTGTGCGAAAAAGAAATGTTCAGAGACAAACCATGATAGTTCCAGCAGCGGATGCAGCTCTAGCCGTAGCAAACTCACCTGAACATTACAATAAAACCAATGATCAAAAACCATCATGCTCTGGTTTCTTACTCTGTTCTGTATTGGATTTTTTACCTTCGGGATGCGCCATCTTCTGAAAAGCCGTTGGAGCAACCATGATGGGCATAGATATCTTGAATCCCAAGACAGTTGTAGTCATATCGATCTTGCTAACATCTAGCAGGATCCGAGGCCGAAACCTTTATTAACAATAGAGAGAGAGACAAGGTTTTGTTTGATCAGAGAAGCTTTTTAGGATGAAGCATAACAGTTGATAAGGGTTAACTTTCATCAAAAGCTCACAAGATTCTAGAGAAAGCATTTCGGTTCTCTTGAAGAGTCCACTGATCTTCTGCGCCAGAAGCGTAGTAATCGTAGGCCATCTTTGGTAATTTTTCCTTAGCAATGGCTTCATACTCGTTTACATTAGTGATCTCCATCTTCTCTTTTAGCTTACTCTTATTATCTGCTGAGATCAATGGAGACTAGATGAGCAAAGAGAATATAAGTAGCTACATATGAGCAATGCGACAGATATACAAACATGTGTAAAGGACAAGAGCTCTGAGAGAAATCTCACCAAGTTGAGGAGAAGAGACTTGGAGTAAGGTAACACCAAAATTATTTCATATAATGGGCATTTTTGTACATAAGGACAAAAACTCATTGGGGTGTATAGACTTTTATGTACGTGAAGAAGATGAGAAATTGGAGGTGGGGATTCGAAGAGAAAATAGAACCAGTCGAATTAGGAGAGTTCTTATCCAAACCAAACTTTTCCTTTTGTATTGCGGACATTTTTGGTTTTTCTCTCTCACTCATTTGGAAAAAAGCAGAGACTATGATTAGCGTTTTTTTTGTTGCATACGATATTAGATAGCGATATGAATATGGTACGAATGTGTTATTATATTTTATCTATGTGTCTTTGCGCGATAAGAGAAGGTTTACTTAAACAAAAAGAGAGACTGTGGGAGTGAATTGTGACCATCGGAGGCCTGTTTGATTCAATTTATAGCGATAATTAATCGTTTTTAATCCGTGAATCACCTTTAGGCTCTCAAGAAATTGAAAGGGTGTGAATTTAATTTAGTGGAAACACACGAATTAAAACAAAACAAAAGATATCATAACTTTCCTATAAAGTCATATAATTCTTTTATGCGCGAGAAAAAACACTATCGGGTTTGTAATTTATATATGAAAAAAAAAGGAAAAAAGATAAAATACTATTGGGCTGATGACAAAAAAATACTATTGGGCTGTGACGCGAATTTTAGTGATGTTCAACAGAATTCATTTTATATGACAAAAGGGCCCAGCCCATACGAGCTATGGCAACTTCAAAACTTAAGGGTGAAGTTACATAATGAAACTTTCTTTATGTTAGGAAAAGTAAAATTTAGATTCTCGTATTAGCTGACTCGAGCTTCAGCTTCCATTTGGATGTTTCTGAATATATGAACTGAAAAAAAACTGAAAACTGACAACACTCTCGAATCAGAAAACACGTATTTAAAGATGATAATTGATATAAGATCTAATTTATTACCGACTTTTACTTCTTGAATATTGATGGAATATGGTATTTCTCCCGTGTCAATGCATTATCGTCCTGCTTCTTATTCGTAAGATCATAGTTCGTGCATATAAACTGATAATAAATAGTAAAATCTCGGCAGCGATAGTTGGATATTTTATTGTATAATTCTACAAAGAGACAGAGAAGAAGTTGTGGCCTAATAAGAAATTGGGTTTAAGTAGAGGTGGCCACGTATCCAATGACGTAAGTTGTGGCCTAATAAGCATCCAATGATATAAGAACGATCTACACACTCACCGAAACATCTCGATCCAATAGACTCAGTCAACGTAAGTTACTCTCCTCGCCTTTCTACCTAGTTTTCTTGAAATTTTGTAAGCTCACTTTTCTAATTCACACAATTACATTTTTTGTTAGGTAGTAGTAGCACGTCAACTAATTTTCAAGACGAACAACTTTTTGGATAATTTTAAATGAATAAACTCTTTAACAAATTCAATAAGTTCGCTCAAATAATTTTTTTTAAAAAAATGTAAATTGACCCAATATATTGGTTTACATGCAATAAAATTTGAAAAATGTAAACATTCTTTTATTGCAAAAATTAAACATAAAAAAAAAAGATAGAAACTAAACATAAATGATTTTTATTACTAAGATTGAAAGTTGTGTCCACATGCTTATAAGAGAAAGCAAAATCCATTTTCGTATCGTTTTATTTAATTGTATAAATAACGTAACCCTCACACTCTGTTTCTGTATACATAAGTGTCCGTGTCCACAAGATCAATCGATAAAACAAAACAAAAAAAAAAGAAAAGAATCTTTAGTGAAGAGAGAGATCGGAGGAAGAATGGCGAACGAGGTGATCCTTCTTGATTTCTGGCCGAGCATGTACGGGATGAGGACGAGGATCGCGTTGAGGGAGAAAGGAGTGGAGTTCGAGTACAGAGAAGAGAATCTGAGGGAGAAGAGCCCTTTGCTTCTCCAGATGAATCCCATCCACAAGAAGATTCCTGTTCTCATCCACAACGGTAAACCTGTCTGCGAGTCTTCCATCCAGGTCCAGTACATCGACGAGGTCTGGTCCCACAAGAACCCCATCCTCCCTTCCGATCCTTACCAGAGAGCTCAGGCTAGATTCTGGCTTGATTTCATCGACAAGAAGGTTTGAGTTTTGAGCTTTCTCTGGCTACGTCTTATGTTATCTCTCTGGAAAGGTTGGAACTTTGCGATTGGTTGGCTTTCAATCTTTGAGCTGGGTACGTGTAAGATAGTTTCATGTTATGTTACTGAAAGACTGAATCTTTGCGATTGATTGGCGTTAGAGAAAACACCCAAAGTTTAGGTTTTTCTTTGTGGACTCATTCTTTGAGCTTGTCTGAGATCGTTCTTCGATGTTATGTTACTTCTGTGATTGGTGTGGATTGGGGTCTGCTAAATGAATTTGGTTTAGTCGTACCTTTGAGCTTTGTTTTGGGTTTCGTTTTGACATAAGCTCGATGTGATTGCTTTGGATCAGGTGTACGATGCTCAGAGGAAGGTATGGGCGACCAAAGGTGAGGAGCAAGAGGCTGGCAAGAAGGAGTTCATTGATATACTCAAGACTCTTGAATCTGAGCTTGGAGACAAGCCTTACTTTGGTGGCGAGGACTTCGGATATGTAGACATTGGATTCATTGGATTCTACACCTGGTTCCCCGCCTACGAGAAGTATGGTAACTTGAACATTGAATCAGAGTGTCCGAAACTGGTCGCTTGGGCTAAGAAGTGTCTGCAGAGGGAGAGTGTTGCTAAGTCCTTGCCTGATCCTGACAAGGTCACTGGATTCGTCACTGAGCTCAGGAAGAGATTTCTACCTGAGTAGACTCGTTTCTTTGTCGTTTGGTTCCTTTCCATGCTCAGTTTGTGTTCGGTTTTTCTGTCTTCTTAAAAAATAAAAATAATCCCCCCAGAGAGTATCTGTGGGATGTAGAGAGATGTATGTCTTGTTTGGCTGAGTTGTGGGTTTAAGGGAATGTCCTAGTTTGTATGCATCTTAAGCGTGGAATTAATCATGTTTTAGTACGTAATGGTTTCTTATTAGAATATAAGCATGTGTGTGCTTAGCTTCCGATATCGAATGATTGGGTTTTAAACCATCTTGTGGGATAAGCCCAGCACAACAAGCCTAATAAAGTATTACAAAACTCATTCAGAGTTTCTTGTAAGTGGTTTCGCATGTATAATCATTGTTATTTTTGGTAGAATGTATAATCATTGTTATTGTTATGTGAAAGTAAACACATGTATTCTGATTTAAGGGATTATTACTACGTTTCAGTTAAAGGTTTTCGGTCTGTATTATAAAAAATAAAGAGAGTTGTTTTGAAAATTTGAAAGTTGAAACAATGTTCCCAAAACAGTAATTTGTATTAGGAAATTGTTTGCAAGGAACCTGAACACATGGGTTTGGTACTTCATTTGGCTTATCAAAAATTAAGAAATTATAATACTACTAGTGAATCTGAATTTGGATTATAACACGAAAACAACAGCATTAGAATAATAAATTATGATGTTATTTATTCATGTTTAAATTATTGGTATCGAACATATATATTTTATAACGTTATAAGCAATATGTGAAATGCATATACAGAGACTAACGGATTCCGCTTGTTTTCATCAAAACTAACATCTGGTGTCAGTTGTCACTAGAACAATATGCGAAAGATAGTTGAATATTAATAGGGTAAATAGAAAAGGGAGGAACAAATTCATTTTACTCATGCTCCCGCTAATAAGTAAAAATATTCTCTTCTTTTTTCTTAAATGGAATGAACTGGATTACTTGTCTACATATCTCGCCATAAACGAAGAAAATATAGAGAAATGCTTTATCCCACCCAGTTTAATCCTCTATTTCAGTTGCACAGCTACTTTCGACCTAAACATTATAGTGTTTTGTTATCAAATACTCCACACATCACATAGATTACGCTGTAACTCTCTCCAGAATCCAAATACATATATAAACTAAGCATTAATGTTACTTGTCACTGCTCACTATGGGTATTGATTATTTGAACATTAGTTAAATTCACGTGCTAAATGTACTCCCACCTACCTGGGATGCAACAATACAAACGGGGAAGTAGAGTAGGTAGCCACGATCAGAAGTACAGACATCTCTCTAAACTCCACTAATCTGTAGCTGTGACACTGCCAACTTTTCGTGAAGCTCCAAAAACAATAGTCGTGGTATGGAATGGAAAAGAAATGTGCATCCTGAAATTTAACCGGACTTTTCTGCAAAACAACTTATATAGTTTAATAGGATATCCCCTTAATCTGAGGCATTCATACAAGTGAAATGTGGAATGACATGCATAATTTTTAATTAGTTCAAAAAGAAGTGTTATTGTTCGATTGGAACATGTATTAACTATCCGCGGGAAGTTATGACATAGAATTATAAAGTTCTTGCTTTATAAAAGCTTTATATTTTGGACCATAATGAATGCCTTTCAAAAAGTTGATGTGATGTAACAGAAAATAAAATTCCTAACGATCGTTAATCTTCCCCTATAAACGACCTTACTCGCACCATTTGTCACAACACACACTCACTTGTTCATCACCTTGAACAACAATTAAGAATATCTCATCTTTTGCGACCTTTATCGATCGAAATCAATGGCGAGCCAGACGATTCTTCTGGATTACTGGCCGAGCATGTTCGGAATGAGGGCTAGAGTCGCGTTGAGGGAGAAAGGTGTTGAGTTTGAGTACAGAGAGGAGGATCTCACCAACAAGAGCCCTTTGCTCCTCCAGAGTAATCCGATTCACAAGAAGATTCCGGTTTTGATCCACAATGGTAAACCGGTCTGCGAATCCCTCAATGTTGTCCAGTACGTCGACGAGGCTTGGTCCGACAAGAACCCATTCTTCCCTTCCGATCCTTACGGGAGAGCTCATGCTAGGTTCTGGGCCGATTTCGTGGACAAGAAGGTAACCAAATTCCTTTTGTGCCCTAGATTTCGTAATCTGAGTCTTTTATTAATTTTCTTTGGAATAATTGGGGTTTAGATGAATTTTGGGTCGTGTTTGAGCCTTGCATGTCGAATTTGAGGTATGATTTGAGTTTTCAAATTGATACGCTCAACCAAATTAGCGTAGGGTTTTGTTTGTAGACTCATCTTTAAGCTTGCTTGATGTCTTCTTAAAAGCATTCTGACAATTTGACGAATATTTCGTCAATGGATATTCAGTTCAGCGACGCCCAGTTCAAGATCTGGGGGAAGAAAGGTGAGGAACAAGAAGCAGGCAAGAAGGAATTTATCGAGGCGGTCAAGACTCTTGAATCTGAGCTTGGTGACAAATCTTACTTTGGTGGAGATAGCTTTGGCTATGTAGACATTTCCTTGATTACATTCTACAGTTGGTTCCAAGCATACGAGAAGTTTGGTAACTTCAGCATCGAGGCAGAGAGTCCAAAACTGATTGCTTGGTGCAAGAGGTGCATGGAGAAAGAGAGTGTGTCTAAGTCTCTCCCTGACTCTGAGAAGATTGTGGCATACGCTGCTGAGTTTAGAAAGAATAATCTCGGATCTGAATGAAAATCTTGTTGTTGTTAATCTTGTGCGTTCTGTTTCTGACGAAGCTGTGTTCTGTTTTTTTCTGTTGTGTTTCATTCCCTAATAATGCGAGAGAGCGAGCGTCAATGTTTGTGTGGTGGTTTGTATTGTTCCTAAGTAATGGATTTTAAAATAAAATTTATTTCGATGTAAGCGTCCAAATCGGAAGTCTTAATCACAAAGTAGTTTATTAGAATAAAATCGTTTCGATGGAGGAACATCCCTTTCAAAAACAATCTACAGAAAATGTTGAATTTCTTTGTCACTACGTAACTAACCAAAGAAATTGTATTTTTCCCCTCAGGAGATAAAATTGTCTTTTAGTCCACCAAACGCATATAGAATGATAAATATATAATATAGACCGAATCTCAAAGTAGGTGGCCGGCCACGTTACGATCATGCAAGTAGTGGCCCAACCAAAGAGGGGAAAATCATTTTCTTTCTTGCTGGGTCATCAACCAACCCGCTCTTGGGATGCCAAATTACATGTTGATTCTACAATAAAATATGCAGACGACGGTGATGACGCATGGAACTGACCCAATATGATACTGCTTAAAGACTTAAATTTATGCTCAGTTCCCTCACTTTGAGGCCTTGAGTGGAGTCTCCACTAAAGGATCCTTTTTTATAAATCTTACGAATGAAAAAATAATTAGTGAAGAAGAATAGGAAAAAAAAAAAAATTCATCCATCACCAAAACTCTTAAAACCTTGATTTATTGGAGTCTGCAGTTTTTTCATTTATTTTCAAATAAAACTACTCTGTAAATATTTGTATGATTTCTGCTGACAAGCCGCATATCACTGATATCAGTAAGAGATACTATCACATGACGCATGTATACCTCTTAATACGCCACTAGCAGTATTATAAAGAATTAATATACTTACGAGATATATTGTAAAGTCACTATACAACTAATGAAATGAATAAATATTAACCAGCGTCTCTTTGAGCTTCACGGATAACAATGGCGGACGAAGTGATTCTTCTCAGCTTGTGGCCAAGCATATTCGGAATGAGGACGATGATTGCGTTGGAAGAGAAAGGAGTCAAGTATGAGTATAGAGAAGAGGAGGATGTGATCAATAACAAAACTCCCTTGCTTGTAGAGATGAATCCGATTCACAAGAAAATCCCGGTTCTCATCCACAACGGTAAACCGGTCTGTGAATCTATGATACAAGTTCAGTACATCGACGAGATATGGTCCGACAAGAATCCATTCCTCCCTACAGATCCTTACCAGAGAGCTCAAGCTTTATTCTGGGCTGATTTCATCGAGAAGAAGGTAATGATTAACAACATTCGTCTTTTTAATTCCCAAAACTTTTGAAATTCTGGAAACAACTAATGGATATTATACGACGAATTAAAGAAAAAGATCTTGACCTCTGATATCAAAAGATTATTTGACGAACCATGTCCGATTCTAGCCTTCTAGGGCTTTGCTTTTAGCTTGTATATGCGAGTATGTAATGTTACTTGTGCCATACGGATCAGTTGTGTGTTTGTGGGAGGAGGGTGTGGACAACGAAAGGCGAAGAGCTAGAAGCAACCAAAAAGGAATTTATTGAATTACTCAAGATTCTTCAATCTGAGCTTGGAAATAGACTTTACTTTGGTGGTGACCAATTCGGGTTTGTAGACATTGTCCTGGTTGGATTCTATTGTTGGTTTCCTGCATACGAGAAGTTTAATAACTTCAGCTTGGAATCAGAATGTTCGGAACTGATGGCTTGGGGGAAAAGGTGTATGCAGAGAGAAAGTGTGGCTAAGTCTTTGCCTGATCCTGAGAAAGTTATTGGATACGTTTTACAGCTTAAGAAGTTATATGTGATCGAGTAAGATAAAATCTCTTTCTAATTGCTTTTACTGTTCTGTTTAGCTCCTTGTCTGTTTGTTGTGTTTTCTTGTTCCTAATAATGCAGAGTGTCCGAAAAGTGGAAGACTTGTTCCGAAAATCGGATGCCTTGTTTCGACTGAATTGGATGTTTAATCTTAATCTTGATCTGGTCCGACAAGCTCACAAATAGTCTAGCCTCAATATTTTAAAAACTAATCACATATCAGACTCTGCAATTTATAAAATTGTAAAATTATGTATGATTTTTCTCTAACCTGCCGCAGCATCACACATAATTTATGAGTGGAAATATATAAAGAGAAATTACAATATCAGTTATATTAAGAAAATGGACATCTACTTAAAACAAAAAATAGAATAGATTACAGTACTACATACGAAAAGTACCACAATTATTTTCTTAAACTGTTTAAGAATGGACAAAAAGATTCAAGAATTTTGAATAATTAATGCTACCATTATAAACAGCCTAAACTCCTCCTACCCCTTCCCTAACACATTTGACAAGAGACAAACAGAGAGAAGAAGAGAAAACATATTTGTGAGCTTCACGGATCGCAACAAAATGGCGGAAGAGGTGATCCTTCTGAATTTCTGGCCAAGCATGTTCGGAACGAGGACGATGATTGCGTTGCAGGAGAAAGAAGTGAAGTATGAGTACCGAGAAGAAGATCTGATCAACAACAAGAGTCCCTTGCTTCTAGAGATGAATCCGCTTTACAAGAAGATCCCAGTTCTCATCCACAACGGTAAACCAATCTGCGAATCTGTCATACAGGTCCAGTACATCGACGAGATCTGGTCCGACAAGAACCCACTACTCCCTACTGATCCTTACCAGAAAGCTCAAGCCTTGTTTTGGGCCGATTTCATTGACAAGAAGGTAACAACAATCGTCTTCTAAATCCCAAAACCTTTTTTGAACTCAGATAACAATTTAATGGTTATTAGACGGATTAATGAAAAGAATGTTGACGAACCATGTTAGAATCTAGGATTTTTGCTTGTAACTCATAGAATGTTTGCTTGTGACCCACGGATCAGTTGTATGATGGTGGGAGAAAGACTTGGGCAACGAAGGGTGAGGAGCTAGAAGAGGCCACGAAGGAGTTTATCGAGATACTAAAGACTCTTCAATCTGAGCTCGGAGATAAACCTTACTTTGGTGGCGATACATTCGGGTTTCTAGACATTGTCCTGATTGGATACTACAGTTGGTTTCCAGCATACCAGAAGTTCGGTAACTTCAGCATCGAACCAGAGTGTTCGAAACTGATGGATTGGGGAAAGAGGTGTATGGAGAGGGAGAGTGTAGCTAAGGCCCTGCCTGATCCTGAGAGAGTTGTTGGATTCGTTTTACAGCTTAAGAAGCTCTATGGGATCGAGTAGGACCATAAGATTTCTTTAACTAATAGCCTCTTTCTGTTGTGTTCAGCTCTTTGGTGTGTTGTGTCTGTGTGATTCTAATAATGCAGATCGTATCTGTAAACTTGATTGTTATTCTAAAATTCAGATGCTTTGTTCTTCGCGTTCGATGATGTTTGTTTGCTTCTTTAAATCTTAAATCATAGTAATGTTTTTGTCTGAGCTTCAACGTTGACTTCTTTGAGATCTCTTCTTGAAGAAGTATAATGACGTAAGCAGTGGCCTAAGCACTTTCTAAAACCCAATATAAAATCTCAATTTTGGTTGAATTCAATAACAATAGTTGAAAAATAAAATAAAAAACATTATCTCAACAAAAGCTTATAGCTTGAAAACAAATTGAAGAAAGAATATAAAATGATGTGAAATAGCCACACACAAAGCACTTACTCAAAGTTTTGATTTTACAAGACTCGGTGGAAACAATGGCGGATGAACTGATCCTACTTGATTACTGGCCGAGCCCATTCGGTGTAAGGGCGAGGATCGCACTGAGAGAGAAAGGAGTCGAGTTTGAGTGCAGAGAAGAGAATTTGAGGGACAAGAGTCCCTTGCTTCTCCAGATGAATCCGGTTCACAAGAAGATTCCGGTTCTCATCCATAACGGTAAAGCGGTCTGCGAATCCATGAACGTGGTTCAGTACATCGACGAGGTTTGGTCCGACAAAAACATATTCCTCCCTTCCGATCCTTACCAGAGAGCTCAAGCCAGATTCTGGGTCGATTTCATCGACACCAAGGTACAAAAATATCCCAAAATGAAAAGTAGTTACTCCCAAAGTTTAGGGCTTTTTGCTTGTAGACTCGTAGTTTCGAGGTTATGTTAAACTCTATGGAAACTTGAGCAGGTGTACGAGCCAGCGGATAAGATCTGGTCTACAAAAGGCGAGGTACAAGAGACGGCCAAGAAAGAGTATATTGAAGCACTTAAGATTCTTGAAGCTGAGCTTGGAGACAAACCCTACTTTGGTGGAGACAACTTCGGATTCGTGGACATTGCCATGACTGGTTATTACATTTGGTTCGAAGCATCTGAGAAATGCGGTAACTTCAGCATCGAACCAGAATGTCCGACACTTATGGCTTCAGCCAAGAGGTGTTTGCAGAGAGAAAGCGTGGTTAACTCCCTCCCTGCCCCTGAGGAGATCGTTGCCTTAGCCTTTAAACTTAGGAAGAAATATTGTATCTGAATCTTCCATTTTCACCTTTTGCTTTGTCTATTGATTCCATCTCACATTCTGTGTTCTCTGTTTTCTTAAGGTTTTGTCTCTTTCCAGCGAAGAATAATTGTTTCTTGTCATTCAAGAAATATGGCTCCTCAATCTTATTCTTCCACTTTGTAAAATTTTGTAGAAACTCCAAAATAAAAGTTCCTTGGCACTATAATTATCAAAACTATTAAAGTCTTTCTTCTTCACTGACCTTCTTTGCCAACAGCAAAAAAAATGGCAGAAGAAGTTATTCTGTACTTCTTCCGATGGTTTGATTTTGAAATGTGTTTTTAATTGTTGTTTGGGATTTAAATTGGGATCAGAAGTACAGACCGTGCAAGGCTTTATAGTCAGAAACAGGGGAGAAACAAGTGGCAGCAAAGATGGAGTTCATCGAAGTACTCAAGACTCTTGACTCGGAGCTCGGAGACAAATCTTTCTCCGGAGGAAACGAGTTTGGGCTCGTGGATCGGATTCTAAAGTTGGTTTCGTACGTACGAGGAGGTGGCAAATTTCAGAATCGTAGCAGAGTTTCCTAAGCTACTGGCTTGGGCAGCGAGGTGTTTGAAGAGAGAGAGAGAGATAAAGTATGGCTAAGGTCTTGCCCGACTCAGATAAGGTGCGTAAGTCTGTCTCTGACCATCGGAAGATGATTTTAGGAACCTAACAGGGAAATTTGTTGGTCTGTTATGTTATGTTTGCTCTGTCTTCTTTCATGTGTTTTCCTTTTGGTTTTTTAAAAAAATAAACCTGAAACTTAGATAATAGAAAATAAATACACACGGCATACCAATCAAATGAAATCAATGTTTGTCGAACGACGTTTCGTCTAAGTTCTAACAATCCGTATAACCGTTTCTTGTGTTACTGTGTGTGTTGAGAGTAAAGTTGTTTATGATACCGTACATAGTGCATCTGTGCATGTAAAACCTTTTTATCACATAGTCCATTCATTGTAGATAGAAACGGCCCGCTTGTAGTTGTAAAATCGTTTTTAACGTCTTTGCCTTGATTCTATGTGCTGCATGAATTTATAATATGTAGTAGATGATAAATCAGCTTTTGTTTGCAAAACGATTTGATAGTTGGGTTGAGCACGTCAAGTCTAGGTAAACGTTTTGGCTCTGGGCTTGTTGAGGGCTCGGATGCAACTCATGACCCAAATGAAAAGTAGGACTTGTGTTGTTCGTTTAGGCTATCAATAAGAAGAACCCTTCTGGTTCAAACAAACGGTGAATGTGATCTTGTCGTCTTGTCGACCAGCACCAAAAATAGAATAAAAAAGCAAACCGTAATAGATTACTTTCGTCATTTGTCTACCATTATAATTTGAAGTTCAAACTAATTTTCGTTTGGGAAAATAAAACAGCCAAATGTTTTTGGTTCGCCAACGTTAATATCCTTGAAGGCAAATATATTGCCAAACAGAGGGTACAACCCAAAAAAAAGAGAAAGTTGAGGCCACGGAGCTAGAGAGTACGTTTACATGGGGACTTGTACTATGATGCTTTAATTATACTAATGAGCCCCACATTATGTGTTTGCCTTTATCCAATTACTTTTTTTTTGTTCTACCACGTAGAAATAATGAACAAAAGCGTTTTTTATTCAACATAGAAAACAAATAAAATAGTAGATAAAATATTAGTACAATTAAATTTCTTCATTCATTCTAGCACGCAATAATAATTTCAAATCGATTAGCAGGAAAAGAAACGGATTTAACCGTACCAGAAAAAATGGATCGTAGAAAATGGATCGTATGAATAGATCAAAGATTCCAAATTTATAAAATGGTTATAAATTTCTTAACCACTACCCGAAATTATACCCAATAAAATTCTTAACCGTTACTTTTTATTATTGTTGCATAAAATGAAACAACCTGAACTTTATCTTTGTTAAAAACTATATATTCTACGGAACCTGACAGGGTAATTCCAAAGAGATGTAACCAAGATATTATAATTTAAATCTGAAAAATAATCAACGGTATTGATCGGGTCAAACAATAATCTATATGTATCCATAACAATGTATCATAATCCATGTATTACTACTATTTACCACTATGTAATTAGTAAGATTAACAAAAAAAACAGAAATGTAAAAGATGAGTATGGCTTTGTGTACCCAACTCCTCGGAAATATAGAACTCGGCATAGTAATTACGAAAATAGGTAATTAATTAGTCGCAAAAACTTAGAAAATTTAATGTTTCCGATATAACGTTTCTAATAAAAAAATTAAAATAAATTTATTGAATGATACGTTTCAGTTTACACATATATACCTCCTGCGTAAGCTAACAGCTCACAGGCTTAACCTGTGCAAGAATATTTCAAACATAATTTTATTTAAACACAAATAAAAGAGAGAATATTTCAAACATTCCTGCCCCCAAAAAAGGACATTTCGCCAAACCAATCTCCAATATCACACTAATCAGATATAGAAACCAAAACTTTCCCGATTACATGTTGATCACTAATACTAAGTACTAATCAGACAGACATTAACAGTGTAACTACTATGTAGAGGGAAATTTGAAAAATAAAAGGGAAAAAAGTCACGTGATAGCTGTCTGTCTCGTGCTACTAACACAGCCGCTGGATAAGTCGCTTGCTGACTTGGATGAAAGATTTCGGGTGGAGTGAGAAGTAGGGGATAACAACCCATGATTAAAGGCTGTACGAATGTCGTTTTCGGTAATACTTTAGAGGCTTTTGACCAAAATGGGCGTTGAATAACCCGACCCGTTAACCCGAAACATTTGTATTATGTTATTACATCTATTGCCTAATGGCGAGAGAATGATAATTTTGGAAAAAATATTACCGTTTTTTTTTTCTTCTGGTAAAATGATTTCAGAAATTTACAGATTTTCTCTGATGTATTAGTGGATTAGTTTACCAATTTTTGTTTGAATTTATACTATGTAATTAGATGCTTAATTTAGTAGATTAACCGAAATTTAAATCATTTAACAAAAACAGAGTAGATAATTCTTAAGTGTAAAAACTATAGTGTACACTTTTCAGTTTTCACGTCTCGTTATAATGAATGACAAACACTAGCAGGGAGATCCATATCAGTTGAGGCTTTCCCTTTGCTTTAAGTTAAAAACGTAATCAAAGAAACAAAAACTTGAAAAGAAGAGAACTTAGACAGCTTTTCTTTTGGAAATGTGGATGATATTTGCCAAATATATTTAAAAGCAATAAGGCTATACAACTCACAACATGTGTGTTTTCTTAGTTTTTTTACAAAACAGTTGCAACCGAACGATATGCGGTAATTATATACAAATACAAATGGTCCAGAATAGAATATAGGAGGAGGTACATGTTTATTCATATAACATAACATTAAAATATATTTAGGCATCATAGGGGGGGATGGAGGAGAATCCATAGATACATACAGACAAATTATTTCCTTTTCACCATATTCTAGAAAAATCCAATTAAAGCTACTTATTAAGAGTCGTATAGCCTATATAAATCATTTTGTTTTTCCTTTTATAAATAAATAAATATCTTTATAATAGTATTCAGAAGAAGAAGAAAAAAAAAGTAAAAGAAAGAGAAAATAAAAACCATTTTGCATCAACCTTCGTCTTCTCCATTATCTCTCTACCAAATCTGGCAGAGAAAGAAGAAAAAAAAAAACAAAACCGAAGATTGAAGCTTATAATAGAGAGAGACAGAGAAGGAGTTCGGTTTGTGTTTGTGTATAATGATGGATAAGAGCTGTAACTCCTCAGGCGATTCATCAGCCGTATCAGCCTCGGCGACGAGTAGTACAGGGAACAACAACAACAGAGATCATCATTACCTAAGACAAGTCAATAAGCTTTCTCATAAAATATCAAAACCAACGTCAACCTCCTCCTCTTCAATCTCCGCAGCCGCCGTCGTTGATCACCACCAGTCGCTTCTTCCTCCTCCTCCACCGCCGTCGTCGTCGCAGCAGCAGCAGCAAATGAATCACGGGAATCTTCACCAGCATCAGCCACCTGTTTACAATATAAACAAGAACGATTTCAGGGACGTTGTTCAGAAACTGACGGGGTCACCAGCGCATGAACGGATCTCTGCTCCGCCGCAGCAGCCGATTCATCACCCTAAGGCTCAACAGAGTTCGCGTCTACATAGGATCCGTCCACCTCCGTTGGCTCACGTTATCAACCGTCCTCCTAGTTTGTTAAATGACGCTCTCATCCCTCAAGGTGCTCATCATCATCATCATCATCATCTCAACCCTAACTGGACCGGAGGAGGATTTGTTCCTCGACCGACGGCGCCGCTTTCTCCACTCCCACCTCTTCCTCCTGTTCACGCGGCGGCGGAGTCTCCGGTGTCTTCGTACATGCGTTACCTTCAGAACTCCATGTTCGCTATCGACTCCAATCGGAAAGAGTTGTCTGCTTTATCGCCTTTAGCTCCTTTGGTCTCACCTCGCTGGTACCAACAACAACAACAGCAACAAGAAAACGCTCCGCCGTCGCAGAACAACGGTCGTCCTCCGCATCCTCTTCCTCCTCCTCCTTCGGCTCCGGGAACAGTCTCTCAAGCGGCGCCGACATCGATCCCAGCGCAACAATCATTCGGATGTTTAAATTCGCCAAAATCACCGTACGGTTTACTGTCACCGAGCATACTTTTATCGCCGACGTCAGGTCAGTTAGGGTTTCCGGTATCTCCGACGACGGTGCCGCTTCCTAGCCCTAAGTACAAAGGTCATTGATCAGTCGGGGAAAAAACGGAAACGCCTTGTCGGTCAGATTCTAAAACGGCGTCGTTTGATCGCCGCGACAAAATTCCCTTTGTTCTTTTTGTACATCATTAGTGGTGGATGATTTGTTTTTCTTCTTTTTTAAAAAAAGACTCAAATTACTTTTTTTTTACTTTCTTTTATTCCATGTTTGTTCATGTTAGAAACAAAGAGTAGGGAAAAGAAAGGAATACACTTTTGCAACTCTCATTATTCTTGTAAGTTTGCCTATATAATTTGTTGATCATCATCATCATCAATCTCCTCGTAGATCATATATTGCATACAGTTTTGGTTTCTGATTCTCTCTTTTCAAGTCGGATAGTTAATGTTATGATTGATTCGTTCGTTGGTAGGAAAAAAAGGTATTAGATAGTTATTCTGTAGCAATCACTTCACTGTTCCTTTGGTTGAAATTTTTTGCGCTGATAAGCTTTCATTTTCCGTTGAAACTTCAACCCTCACGTCTTCATATCATGAGCAAACTTCAAACCCTGACTTTATATCATGACAGTCTCTCTTTATTATCACTAACGAGTGTGTAATCAAACAGTTCTTTTGAAAGTTCTTTATGTATATATAAATCAAATCGCTATAATTGAGTTCAGACTACTTAAATTGGTAAAGTAATTCGCTTTACCGGTCCAATAAACTAGTCACTTTATAAAATTGAAAACAAGCCCACGGCACAAGATAAGAGAGACAGAGACTTTATGATCTTCAAATTGATGAGAAAACACAAAGCAAGGTTCAATAGCAGAGACAAATCGACAACCCAAAAAAAAAAGGACACGAACAAAACAAAAAAAAAGAGGAGAAAATCAAGCAAAGAGATGTTTGATGGTTCGACTCGCCAGAAATATGATGAATGAATAAAAACGCTTCATAAGCGAATTTGGCAAAGCGACGACCTCTTTAGACTTAAGGAAACATATGGACGAAAAGAGAATAAGAAGTTGAAAACCCTAGAAACTAGCAGTTTTACTGAAAAGATTGTCATTACTGCTGTTCCTCAGTCGGCTTTGGAGCTGAAGCTTCCTTGATCTCCTCCGCAGCATCATCCTAATTAATATCAATAGAGATTCAGCCTTATGAAACTGCGATAACAGCGATAATAGCACACCCTTTGAAAGGATTGATAAGTAAACAAACAAACCTGCATGTCAGATGTCCAGAGAGTGAGGTTATCACGGAGAAGCTGCATGATCAAGGTGCTGTCTTTGTATGACTCTTCACCAAGAGTGTCCAACTCTGCTATCGCATCATCAAAAGCCTTGACGATACAATACAACAAAGACAACAAGAAACGAAAGCATACAGTCAATATCACATCTTCACAAAAAACAGCATTGATTCTTGAAGAGTTCAAATGATGATTCTTGACAGATCAAGATACCTGTTTGGCGAGGTTGCAAGCACGATCAGGAGAGTTAAGGATCTCGTAGTAGAACACAGAGAAGTTCAACGCCAAACCTAGACGGATCGGGTGAGTTGGAGCAAGCTCTGCGTTGGCAATATCCTGTTCAAGAGAGTCACAAACAAAGGCTCAAGCTCCAAGAGAGTCACAAACAAAGGCTCAAGCTCCAAGATCGAATCAAATCCCTAGAACAATCGAATCTAATCTAATCCAATCTAACCGAACGAAGCAATGAAAGTAAGGCGGATCGAAACCTAGATCTGAGAGATTAAGGCGGATAATAACCTGAGCAGATTTGTAAGCGGAGAGAGTGTGTTCAGCAGCGTCTTTCCTCTCTTGACCAGTCTTAAACTCAGCCAAGTACCTATGGTAATCACCTTTCATCTTGAGGTAAAAGACCTTGGAATCACCGGAAGCAGCGGCAGGGATGAGTCTCGAATCGAGTAGCTTAAGGATTCCGTCGCAGATTCCAGAAAGCTCCGTCTCGATCTTCGACCTGTAATCGCGGATCGCCTTGACGTGGTCGTCGTTGCCGCGGCTCTCTTCCTTCTGCTCGATCGATGAAATGATACGCCACGAAGCACGGCGAGCGCCGATCACGTTCTTGTAAGCGACGGAGAGAAGGTTACGCTCCTCTACGGTGAGTTCGTCTCCATCGACGGCGGCTGAGACTTTCTCCATGAACTCTACCATCTCCTCGTACCTCTCCGCTTGCTCAGCGAGCTTGGCCATGTACACGAACTCCTCACGCGCAGAAACCGCCATTTTTCTTCGAAGATCTGAGATCTGATGTTTCTTTGGACGAGTCGATTTGGGATTTGAGAATCGCTGTGTAGGTCAAAAGCGAGAGAGGATGAAATGAGAATTTGTGTGTTTAATGAGGGGAAACGCGATAATTGCGTTTTAAAACCAAGATTCAATATGGGCCGTTCGATTCCTTTCTGCTCTATTGCGGGATGTCCCTTGCTTTTTAAAGAGGAGAATTTTTATTTTGAGGCCTGGTTTGTGTTTTGGGAATGGATTCTATTTTTTATTGTTTTACCTCAAATAAAGCAAAGAATTCAAATTGTAGAATCTTGTATTTAACCACTGCTTGAGGATGGGTATGAAAATATTCGGTACTTCTATATATTAGTACATGAATTTTCTCCCTCTTATCTTAAATGGATTTTAATGTTGGTCTAATAGTTACAGTAAAGGCTAAATTATCTACCATNGGGAATAGTTACTGTATAAGATTGAAACAAATAATACAATAATGGAAGCAAGTTGGGTTAGCAAAAATGGAGACAGCTCAGAGGGACACATGTGTTGTGAGCATGTCAGGGGATCCAAAGGACTATTTCTTCTCCAACTCATCTTTTTAACATTTTGGTTTGCATCTAGTATTTCGTGACTAGTTGTACTAAAACGTTATTTCGACATTTTGAAACTTTGGTTATGTGAATATTTTTTTTTGTCTTTCTTCAAATCTATACACTTTAATACTAGTACATAGGCGATATCTACGAGATTCTCATGAAATCATTCATTTGCTAACTATGAATGCTGTTTTCGTACTGATATAATATTATTCTGTAATCGAATTCAAGTCTATCGTATTTGGATGCCTTCAAATTATTGTTTATATATATTAGTTACGGTTTACACGAAAACCTTTTTTTTTGTGGGTGGGATTACTATAATATAAGATTTGTTTCTGCCCTTCGCAGTTGTGTTTATTATATTCATCCAAACACTTATCCTTTATCCATGAACCATGATTATGTTTTTTCGTATCTTACTTCTTCATTAAGCTGTGTCATTATTATTAGTTTTTTTATATATATAGATCATCATATCGATAATGGCTTTGGCCAACCGAATAGTTTATTTGATAGTCTATGTTTCATGCTTCGGAAGACAGCATGCTTGGCAAGTCAAGTCGGCATGCTTAACGGTAGTCGCGTCTTACGCGATGACATTTGTTAGTGTTTAGCCAGTCTCTCGCAGGGATTGTATTGCACGTTAAAGATATATAATACATAATGAAGAAGTATATGTCTGGAAGCTAAGGCTCGCAACACTTGAACATGATCGTGGGATATATATAGAACGTATAATGTTGATTGTTTCGGGAAGAGCAAAGAAGCAAAAATGTAAACGGTAACTAAAAATGGTAAAAGCAAAAGTTTTGTTCTCTTGATTTGGTTCGGTTCAATCGATTTGTTTGATTTTGGATTTGCCATTTGGAAATTTTAGTTCGACGAAATATCTAACCTCTGGCTCACAGTTATTACAGTCCACCACCGACCAATGAGAAAATGCGGTCCAAATTTGGAATAGTGTCTTGTTTGGAAATTTTATGAACATTGTAACTTTCAGTGGGACCATAATAATCAATATACACAAGTTGTTTTTAGCGTGAGGAACGCTTTCGGGCTCCGGTCTGTTCCGAGGGACCCCTGTTCCGAGGCTCCACTGCCAATAATTTTAATTATCTTTTTTCTCTTCTTTTTAAAATTCCTATTAAAATTCCTACTTGATGTGATCCTTGAGCTTATCTTGCAAATCATATGATAACTTCGGATATAACTATTCCACATTTGTTACAGGTTGTTAGGAGATAAGTTTTATGTATTCCAAAATGCTAATACATTATAAGTTATACACAATTAAACTTTAGGAAATTTCTTATATGTATTCCAAATTTATTCATGAAGAACCTTTTTTCCTCTGCTCATTTCACAATTCCTCCAAGTATTTCACTCGCAGAAAGATATTATGATATGAGGTCGAAATCAACCACATGTAATAGAGAAACAAATCACTCCGCTCTACATTAAAGATTCTTTAATGGTGTGTGTGACATTTTGTACGTGAGGTTTTTTTAGGGAGAACAATAGTAGTTGGCAATTTAAAAATCGCCACATTCCACGTGTCGAATTTTCCATCGATACTTCCTCACAGAAACATACAAATGAAGTCAAAAACAGTGACTCTGTTCCGAAAGCGAAGCAGGTTCCCAAGAAGATCAAATCAAGAAAAAATGTGTGATCGATCTTAATCGCATTGCAATATCATTACATCACTTCCTAAAATTCCGGTGAAAATACCTCCAAAAGTTTGTTCCTTTTCGCTTAAGTAATCTCTCAAAGATACTCTCTCTTCGATTAATTTAATTGGTTCTTCTGTCTTCTGAACAAGCACAGAGGAGCTCTGTCTCAATTCCTCTTCTCTCTCTCTCATATTTTCTTATATATACACATACGCACGTGTGTCTGATTTCTTCGTCTTTCGTCTTTGCTTTTGTCCCTAAAAAAAGTGATACACTTTTATTTTATTTAATTATTTTTGAGAGAAGAGTTCATAAATAGAGAAACAGAGAAGCTCTGTTTTTTTCTTGTTGGTTGCAGAATATGGAGAGGTATGATATAGTGAAGGATATTGGGTCTGGTAACTTCGGAGTGGCAAAGCTTGTCCGTGACAAATATTCGAAAGAGCTCTTGGCTGTTAAGTTCATCGACAGAGGCCTAAAGGTCTTTCTCTCTTTTACTCTTGTCCCACTCTCTATGTGAGCTAATTTAAAGAAGTAATGATTTAATAATATTAACTTTCTCTGTTTTTTGGTTAATTTGTATGGGTGCTATGAAGATTGATGAACATGTACAAAGAGAAATCATGAACCATAGGTCACTCAACCATCCCAATATAATAAGATTCAAGGAGGTATATACAACAATGTATTTTGCTTTTGTTGATTCATCTATTATTAATTCTCCATAAATTACGGAAAATGGTGATTTCTTTTTGTTTTATTTTGAATGAATAGGTTTTATTGACGACAACACATTTGGCAATAGTAATGGAATACGCCGCCGGAGGAGAACTATTTGAAAGAATCTGCAGCGCCGGAAGATTCAGCGAAGATGAGGTCACTATTTTATATAATTTCATATAATATTCTAATAAACATTGTTTAAAAAAAAAATAGAAAATCTAATATACGAAGTTTGGTGTATAAATGATGGTTTCAGGCAAGGTTTTTCTTTCAGCAGCTGATATCAGGAGTTAGTTACTGTCATAGTCTTGTAAGAGAATCATTTCAGTTAAATATAAAAAACTTGTTTTTTCCACATTTTGCTTTGTCTTCTTTGTTTTGCAATGGAAATTGAAAAGTGCTTCTTCATTTTTTTTTCTTTTTTAATTGATGAAATAAGCAAATTTGCCATAGAGATCTAAAGCTAGAGAACACGCTATTAGATGGAAGTACAGCGCCACGTGTAAAGATCTGCGACTTCGGATACTCAAAATCAGGAGTTCTACACTCGCAACCAAAGACAACAGTAGGAACACCTGCTTATATTGCACCTGAAGTCCTCTCGAAAAAAGAGTACGACGGCAAAATCGCTGATGTTTGGTCTTGTGGAGTCACTTTGTATGTAATGCTTGTTGGTGCTTATCCTTTTGAAGATCCTTCTGATCCTAAAGATTTCCGCAAAACCATCGGTCGGATACTGAGATCTCAGTACTCTATTCCTGACTACGTTCGAGTTTCAGATGAATGCAAACACCTTCTCTCTCGGATATTCGTCGCTAACCCTGAAAAGGTAAAAAAGACATTTTACTATATTGATTTTATGTTCTCTGTTTTGGTTGTAACTAACATTGAATGTAAATAATGGTGGACAGAGAATAACGATGGAGGAGATAAAGAATCATTCTTGGTTTCTCAAGAACTTGCCTGTGGAGATGTCGGAAGGATCATCGAGGATGAACGATCCGTCTCAGACAGAGGAAGAGATCGTGTGGATCATTGAGGAAGCTCGGAAATCCATCGCCGGAGCTTCTGGACTCTCCGGTGCTGGTGGCTCCGGTGATAGCGGTGCAATTGGGAGTAGTATGGATCTTGATGACTTGGATGTGGATTATGACGATATCGACACTGGTGATTTCGTTTGCACTTTGTGACCATTTTTCTTTTTTGTCATTTGCATTGCCACACAAAAGAAAGATTTCATGTTCCTGAAGCTTTCTTCTACACAGAAACGTGATTTTTATGTTCTTTATAGCTTTGATTTAAACGCATTGGTTGAATGTCATAATTTAAAATAATATATTTCATATAAATTGTAAACGCATTCATTTATAAATTGCTAAGCTTTGTGATTTATCAGTTGGATTCTCTTGGTCGTAATCATGTTCAAATCAGTGTACCAACATCTTTCACGGGAAAAAAAATGAAATTATAGGTTGGACATTTTTATACATGCATGATGGATGAGACGTATGTAAAAACAGAAACAAACATTTATATATAATTAGAATTGTAGTCACGTAAATAATTTCAAATAATGACATGTATGTGTTTTTCTATCAGAATATACCGCGCCTTCATTGAGTCACCACAACTAAATAAAAAGCTATAAACTAAGAAGAAATTTTCAAGGGAAATTATTGGTTGTAAAGAGATTAGTAAGAGTTAAGAAGACTCCAAACAGTGAGCTCAATCTGTTCCCATGATTCAGCTGTCCGAAGTTCGTCCCAAATACTGAACATTGCACCCAGGACATTCTCTTCATGTAATATACAGTAACACCTGAAACCACCAATCACAGTTACACTTAAAGATACCACACAAGAAAAGCTTGAATGCTATTATGTTTATGACAGTCGTTATTACTTACATTGTACGGTACGAAGGAGACAGTACTTTCTTCCTCGTACTGTCTGCTGTTTTTGTTATTGTTCCATTCTCTGCAGATGACTTACTTCTGATCAACGGAAGGCCGTAACTTTCTAGAAGCTTCTTGAAAATATCAGCGTCTCCCCTAAAGACGTCCAAGTATATTGGTATCAAGTCGTATATGGGATCTCCTGCAAGTTTCTCATCTCTCTCAGAAACCTCTCCAAATTTTGCATCTTGATCCCATTCAGTTTATAGATTTAGGATATAATTGAGTAAGACGTACCTATGGATAAATCGCTGAAGTCAAGAATATGACTGGGACGCCATGAATTGTGTTGGCCATCAACCGAATCATCATCTGCGTATGGTTCCATGTGAATGTTGTCGTCCATGACGTCCGAGTGTATCCAGGTGCAGGGCTTGATTTCGTCTCCAACATCTTTGTCCTATGATCACAGAAAAGATTATGTTAATTCTCAAACCTTTGTCCGGTTTCTAAGGAGGTATGTATATAGATTCCTGAAAAAGTAGAAAGATAAGAGAAGTAACCTTAAAAACATGGAGCAGATCTACAAAAAACTCATCAGGAATGTATTCGTCTATTTTGTTCATCAGAGCCCTAGGAATTGGATTTCCCCTGAAAGGTTTGAACGAAACAGTCACCAACAGTGAGCTTGTCATTTTTAAAGCAAAAGCAAATGGAACCAGAGTCATGAGGACAAGCGGAAAAACAAAACTTCAAGTGGCGTACCAGTTTTCCAGACGACTAGTAACGTCCTTCTTCTTTTGGCACAGCGCATCGACAAAAACTTTCCATTCTGGTGGAATCTTCAACTCCTCATGAACATCATTTGCATTCAATAACTCAGGGCGTGTGACTGGCGGATATGGCAGCAAATGAAGGTTGCGTAGTTGTTGTCCCAAAAAGGTAGCCAAGTTCTGAGCATCGCTCCAGGTCAGGTCATCCCTTCTGCAACAACAGCTTCAAGTTATAGATCATGCATTTCGTTTAAGGATGAGTCATGCGTAGCTAAAAAATATATAGAACAAAAGGCACTCACAGTTGGGCAAATATCTTCCCTTTGCATCTTTGTGTTATAATATACGGCCAAACATGTGAACTCAATGAACCAAAAGAGTCAGGTGGTGCTGGTTTCCCCTCGTTTCTATGTTGAAGTAGCGTTTTGTTCCAAATACCAAATGGGAATTCGCTGTTCAACATTGATGCATCAAAATTGAGATTGGAGCTAGTGAGAATGTCTGGGATTTTCTTGCCATCCCAAGGGACAACTTTGTAAGATCCTTTTTCGAAGTAAAGAATCCCGCTTGCTAGAACATCAGGGATATGGTTTTTCAAAGGAGAATCAGCCCGGCCAAGAATGTCATAAAACTCAAGCTGCAAAAAAAAAAAAAAAAACGAGTTACAATTGTAACAGATGCACAAGGGGTGCTAAAATTATTTGTATAAAGATTACTTGCCTCAGTTCCAAGACCGTACATACATTGTTCCAGCCCTCCTTCGACAAACAATTTTACCGCATAGTCGGAAAACAGATAAACCTAACAGAAAATAATAAGAGAAGTAAGAACAAATAGGTGGAATAACTCAGAACTTTTTGTGCGAAGTTTTTGTAAGAGACAGTCAACTCACAGGATTGCTGCCAGTTCCAACAGGAAGCTTTTCATCTTCGGTAACCGACGGCAAGTTGTGGAAAGTACATACCTCCGCTAGACATCGCAACCATTTCTCAGCATTCAAAGCAATGCATGCTCCCTAAGATGATGGTACAAAGAATTGATGATGAAGAGAACTTTATAAAGCTATATAAACTAAAACTTCATTAGCGTAGAAATTACCTTCCATATCAGTTTTCTCATCTCAGGCTTCAGAACCCAAAGCTTAGATAGCCATCCCCTCATTTCTCGTTGACCTACAGAGTTCCCCATAGACCAGGGGAAATTGTAATGGTCTCTCTCTTTATCAAGAAACTTAGACAGGAAATCAATATCGTAAGAGAATCCATTCTTCCACATATTGTATCTTTTCGATACGCCATTAGCATCCTCTTCGTGGTCTTCAGTCTCTCCCCCTCCATTCATCCGTACCCTCTTCTCTTTCCTGGTAAGGTCAGAATAGCTCAAAGTATTGTCGTCCTCATCGTCTGCTTCTTCTTCCATCTCTTCAGAATTTCCACCATCAAGAGCAAGAAGCCCAGCACGACAAACCCCTTTGTGTTGGTAACCAGGCGCCATATCCAAACACACGAACCCAAAGTTTTCTTTGTTCACAAAATTCTGGGTAACAGCCACTGTTGGTTCAAGATTAAGGATACAGTGCCACCAACCACTTGGAACATAAATCGTTTCACCAGCTTGTAGTGTGCACTCAATTGGTTTGTCTTCGTCGGCGAGGAGAGGATAATAGTCTAACCACCACTGTACATGGATCGAAAACTATTATCAGGATACACTGAAGAAGAAACGAAATGTCAGGGCTTAAACAGTTGAGCAATATACCTGCAGAGATGAAGGGGTGTCGATGCTGACATCACCATCATCTTCATTTACATGGACTGTAACACCTAGAGGCACTTTTCCAGGGGGATACAACGCCCACCTATTTTAAACACAATGACATCAAAAGATTATATCACCTGATTCCAGTGAAGCAACGTAGAAAGGGAGAATGATATTGCAGGAGACAAGAACTTAAAGCAAAAAACGAGAATCTAAATATCATATATTTATATTTGTGTGCAATGTCCAACAAAGTAAGATCAAGAAGTGCAAGGTCTAGCGAGCTAGATCACAGTGCCTTAGCCCTATGAGACCTGATAACTATATTGGCTAATAATCGATTCGATGTCAAACAACTAGCTTGGAGTGCTCCTATTCAGTTCTACTTTGTGGTCGTAATTGTATGTGAGACTCTAATATATATGTTTCCTAACGAGTCTGCTAACAATGATAGAATATAATACTTATTCAAACAAATAAGGCGTCTACCTTTTCCGACCGCAAAGCAGGGTGTTCCAGGCGCTGGTAAGAGCTGGGTCGACATGCCAAGATGCACCAGACCTCTCCGGGCCAACTATAAGCCATCTGTATGGCGGACGATTCTCTTTGTCTAAGATCTCAAACCAATCTTCTTGAAACAAATGAGGCACACTATAGTCTTTCAATAATTCAGGAGCAGCTTCTCCAAACTACATGAAATGTTGAATCCTTGAGAATATTTTCACTGCTGCAACTCTTATCACTGACGTGAAGGAAGTATTTTTTTAATATAAATTACACGACAAATTTCCGTACCCTGTCATCGAAAACGTAAAGAGGATCTTCATCCCTCTGGAGTTTCATATAGGAGATGTAATCCTTGAACATCATAGAAATTTTGTTGGAACTCCTCTGAGAAATTCTAAATGGAACTTCACCATATTTCTCTGACAACTGGTCGATTGTCCATGTACTACTGGCTGGCCAAGAATCAGCAAGGCCAGAGAGCAAAACCTAAAACCATAGACACAGCACAATCTTGTGTTATCAGCAAACCAAGACACAACCTTGCACAAACAAAAAGACAAAGATGAGCAAATAAAAAATGAAAGGAGGCATGCATGCATACATACAGGTTTCTTGGCGTCGAATTCCTTGGAAAAGTCCTCCAAGGAGATATCTCTCCTACGTTCCACATTGCCGTCATCAAAAGAGAAGCCGTCAAGAGATGTGTTACACCTATAGAATCGCTTATACAAGTACAACGAATTGAATCCTGCACAAGAGCCGCGTCCATGAGAAAAAACAAAGAATTTTTTTTTTTTTTTTAAACTAATATAAGAATTTTACCATCGAAATGCAAAGGTTTTCTGTCGTTTTCTTGAGTAACTCCTTCTCTGTACAGCATAAAACCAATCAATCACTACAATTTGAGATAAGAAATCACATATCTTAAAGGCAATTCGAAAGTTTCACTGAACAATTCAAAGTACTTACAGATGCAATGTGGTTTTTTTCCAGGAGCCTTTGTAGTCAAGAGGACCTTTGGCTCTTCTTAAGCAAAGACTCATCCATAGAGGTTCCTCGTTGCATAAAATATACATGACACTGCATAACAATAACGCAAACGCGAATTTCATCTAATCACACTCTAATTTTTTATTTATTTAAAATCGATTTTGATAGAAAGAGATTTAGAACAAACCTGCTGACGCAAGCGAGGTGAGCGATATCTCGGGGAGTTAGGTGTTCGAGGAGAACACATATCGTCTCATCTGGGAGGACGCTGAGACTACCCAGAGCCTCTGGTCTCCGATCTCTCTGTCTAAACGTCGTCGTTGCATCCATTTTGCTGCTTTCCACGAATTTCAATTCTCTCTCTCCGATCTGGTTTGTTTCCTTCCTCTGTGATATACACGTCGACGCGGTGGCGCGTGATGATGATGATCTGAGTCTCCTCCTGTGGTCGGTCACCGAGTGCGCGGGATTTTTTCCGCAGTAAAATGCCTTTCGCACGTTCTACGCGTTAATGTTATCGAGCTTTATTATACGTCGTCGTTTCAGCGAACGAATCTGATAAAGAAAGGAACATCATCATCGCGTTTAGCTTACGCAAAATCGTTTTGTGTAGTGATAAAACGCGGTTCGTCCTTCCAGAAGAGTAACGAGAAACGGCACGTAGTCTTTGACTAATTGGGCTATAGCCCAAATCTGGACCAAGTGATATTACAAAATGGGCTTGCTATGTGTATTGTTCAGGCCCGCACTGTGTCATCATAACAAAATAGTGCCCAAAACATACCTTCTGCAACTGTGGTTAATTGATGAACAGATACCTTCTGCAACTGTGGTTAATTGATGAACTTTATTCGATTCGAACAAAAAAAGAGAAAGCTGATATAGTATTCCGAAATACAATGATACAACCATGTATAGTACATGTCCCAACGCACCTAATTTAGCGGCAATGAAACCTGTTGTTCTGGAAGTAAAAGAAAATAGACTAAATCGTATTATGTAACCATGAGATAGATAGTCTTGTAGAATGTTTAGTTGTGATTTGACAGCTGTCTTATTTCTAGACAGCAAAAGCCTGTTGGGACTTGAACCGTCTCTTTCTGAGCCGTTCCGCAATGACGAAGGCGAGTTCAAGGGACTGCGACGCATTGAGACGTGGGTCACAGTGCGTGTGGTAACGTGAGCCCAAGTCGTCAAATGTCACTGTGCGGGACCCACCAATACACTCGGTCACGTTCTGTCCAGTCATCTCCAAGTGAATACCTCCTGGGTGGCTTCCTTCTTGGTCGTGCACGTCGAAGAACGCTCGCACTTCCGCCTATTTAAAAACATTACCAAAATTTAAATACTAGTTTATCAGACAAGATTCTTTATAAAACATGTATGATTCTTTTTTTCTAACCACCTAACTCATGTTTCACCTGGCGTTTATCAACATTTCATTATCTCACCTAACACAAACGCAATATTAACAGTTTCTGATGTGACGGTATTTTGCAATAAGCAAAGAAACTAAATGATCACTCTCATGTTGAACCACCAAACATATCCATGTAGAATTCGAAAACGTACCAGGATGGAGTCGAAAGGACGAGTCTTGAGACCGCAAGGAGCCTTGATGGTGTTACCGTGCATAGGATCACTGACCCATGTCACGATCTGTCCAGCACCACGAACCGCTCTGATAAGATGAGGAAGTTTCACACGCATATTTTCTGCACCCATTCTTGTAATTATAGTGATCCTCCCGGGTTTGTTCTCAGGGTTCAAAATCTCAATCAGCTTCACCAGCTCGGCCGGGTCCATCTTGTTGCTCACCTAGACAACCCGCCACAAAATCAACAATCAAAATAGGACTACAAAAGAAAAGTTCATTATTCAACAATTCAACAGATGATGTGAACATACTTTAATACCGAGTGGATTCGCAATGCCTCTAAGGAACTCGACATGGGCGCCATCGAGCTGTCTGGTACGCTCTCCAACCCAAACCATATGGGCAGAGCAATCGTAGTAGAGACCAGAGGTAGAATCTAGTCTGGTCAGTGATTGTTCATAAGGCAAGAGCAAACACTCATGTGATGTCCAGAAATCGGTTGTTTGCATTATAGGATGATCAAGCGTGAGTCCAGCAGCGTGCATGAAACCAAGTGCCTCATCAACCCGGTTAGCAAGTTCACGGTACCTACCAAAGAAACCAAACTAAAGATCAACACATAAACCTTGAATATAACAGAGAGACAACATATGTGGTCTGTTATGTCTAATACCAAATCCTAGACTTGCTAGAGCTAAAGATTAGAGCAGGTTTAAGTTATACCTGTCTCCTTGCTCGCTGTGCTCTGCGAAATCAAGATTCCACTGAGTAACTCTCTGCATAGCGGCGTAGCCACCGGTGGCAAAGGCTCTGAGAAGATTCAGAGTAGCTGCAGATTGGCAATAAGCACTGACCATCCTCTGTGGATCAGGGATCCTTGACTTGGCATCAAAGGCATCGCCATTGATGTTGTCTCCTCTGTAACTCGGCAGCTTCACACCGTCTCTCTCCTCGAATGAGTCTGATCTTGGCTTTGCAAATTGACCAGCCATTCTTCCAACCTAAACCATGCATTTAGAAACTTAATTAGCTTGCCTAATCATCTAACTAGTGTTTAATCTATGATTAATCGTCTAATCATCTAAACAAGGGTTTATAATTTATGATTTTTAACCAACCATTAGAACTAAGTTACCTTGATAACGGGAACTTGACCGCCGAACATCAAAACGGCACCCATCTGAAGAATGATCCTGAAGGTATCACGAATGTTGTTAGCGTTGAACTCCTTGAAGCTCTCTGCACAGTCGCCTCCTTGCAACAGAAACGCTTCTCCCATGGCGGCTTGACCTAGCCTCTCTTCAAGCAGCCTAGCCTCACCGGCGAACACGATCGGCGGGAACGCTTCGATCGTCTTGAGCACAGATTCCAACTCCGTTTGATCCGGGTACTCCGGCTGCTGCAACGCGTTCTTCGCCTTCCAAGTCTCCGGAGACCATTTAGATTTACCCAAGTTAACCCCGACGGTCTTCTTCACCGCCGCAGCCGGAGTCTTTGACGTCGATTCATTCTTTGGATCGATCTGAACGGCGGAGATCCGTAGGAAAGCCGGTCTAGAGACGGTGGAAAACACCGGTTGACGGTGGCAGAGTGACGATTTGGTAGATGGAAGATTCAAGCCGCCGTTCATGAGTGCCATGTTTTTTTTCCTTTGTTTTCATTGTAAAGGGCGTGTGTTATGTATTATACTACCTGAGGAGACTTGAGTTGTTGTCACATTTTAGAAGGGGTTTTGTGTTCGGTAAAAAAGCTTAACGTGGGGTCCAGTGGTAGGTAGACTCTGTCTTGTAAGGGTATTTTGGTAATTTATTTAAAATGGTATCTTCCAGGATATTCTGCTTGACCAAATTACATCCAAAAGTGACAAAGTCAACTGAATGAATAAGTACGCCACAGATTTTCCAGTGTATGATCTTCCATTTGTAACGCTTACTGTTGGAGATACAGATACTCGGCCACTCACAAGTCACAAATCAACTCACAGATGGAAAAAAAAGTTACAGTTGTATTAAAAGATCATGTACACAAATTTACTAGATTTTTGTATTATATAACTCGGAAAAAACGTGTACCACTCGCACTCAATCATCATCCATCATCACCTCACCCTTTCTCTTTATAAAATCTGCTCGTGACACACAATACCGCCACCGTCGCACAGTCCACCATCATCACTTCCTCATTCTTCCTCACGAGTACAACAAGCTAAACAAAATAAAGAAAAATGGAACCACATGCCGTTGCTACAACACAGAAACGACACGCAGTTTGCATACCGTATCCAGCACAAGGCCACATCAACCCAATGCTGAAAGTAGCCAAGCTTCTCCACGCCAGAGGCATCCACGTCACCTTTGTCAACACCGACTACAACCACCGCCGCATCCTCCGCTCTCGTGGCCCTCACGCTCTCGACGGACTCCCCTCGTTTCGCTTCGAGACTATCCCCGATGGTCTACCTTGGACCGACGTCGACGCTAAGCAGGATATGCTCAAGCTTATAGACTCAACCATTAACAACTGTTTACCACCATTTAAAGAGCTCCTCACCCGGTTAAACTCCGGTTCTGATGTACCACCGGTTAGCTGTATCGTCTCTGACGCTTCCATGAGCTTCACAATTGATGCGGCGGAGGAGCTTGAGATTCCCGTGGCTTTACTCTGGACGAACAGTGCTACTGCACTCATCTTGTATCTCCATTATCAAAAACTCATCGAGAAAGGAATCATTCCTCTCAAAGGTAATATACATCTCTCGACTTTATCATTTGATTTATTCTGTGAAAATTCTTTAAAAAACAATTTCAAAAACTCGACCAGACGAGAGTCGTTTAGAGACGGAGATTGATTGGATACCGTCGATGGAGAACATTCGGCTAAAGGACTTTCCAGATTTCGTCTCCAAGACAGATCATCAAGATAAGATGCTTAACTTCATCATGCATGTAACCGGAAGATCCAAACGAGCTTCTGCTATTATGATCAACACTTTCGATAACCTTGAGAGTAACGTAATCTCATCTCTGCGATCTCTTATTCACCCTCGGATATATCCGGTTGGACCGCTTCCGGTTTTCGAGAACCTTGTAATTGACCGGTACAGCGAAACCGGAAAGCTGGGATTGAATCTCTGGGAAGAAGAGACGGAATCTTTGGCCTGGCTCGATACAAAGGCGAAGAACACTGTCCTTTACGTTAACTTCGGGAGTCTAACGGTTTTGACACGTGAGCAGCTCATAGAGTTCGCTTGGGGTTTAGCGAGGAGCGGGAAAGAGTTCCTCTGGGTGGTGCGTTCCGGTACGGTGGAAGGAGAGACGTCGATTCTTCCGGCGGAGTTTCTAACGGAGACGGCGAAACGAGGGTTGTTGGTTACAGGATGGTGTTCTCAGGAGAAGGTGCTTTCACATCCGGCGATAGGAGCATTTTTGACTCACTGCGGATGGAACTCGATACTAGAGAGTATGTTCGCCGGTGTTCCGATGATCTGTTGGCCGTTTTTCGCCGATCAGTTGACGAATCGGAAGTTCTGTTGCGAGGAGTGGGGGATGGGGATGGAGATCGGCGACGAAGTGAAGAGAGAGAAAGTGGAGCAAGTTGTTAAGGAGATCATGGACGGAGTGAAAGGAAATGAGGTAAGAGAGAAGGTGATGGAATGGCGGCGCATGGCGGAAGAAGCTTTGGCGCCACCGTCTGGCTCGTCGTACGTGAATTTTGAAATAGTGATTAATAAAGTCCTTCTCGGTTACTACGATTAGATGTAATTGGGCTTTATTATATATCCAAAGGCCTGTTATAAAGGGCCCGTTTGTTTCCTAATATGCCAGTGTTATCTATCATTTGAGCTGGTTTTGAATGAAAGTTGTTGACTCCATGCATTATTATAAAATCACAATTTCGAACGATATAATTGCAATGATCTATACATTATTGGTTTATGACTTTGGGCTAAATATGTTGAAACTCTAAAAATACTGAGAGAGTATAAAGGAGTTAAAAAAAAAGGATCTAGGAGGAAACCGGAATATGATCATATAGCGTAAAGTTGAAATTATTGGAATGAAAATAACGAATAAGAGCATTCACATCGGTCTCATACTCATATGAGTATCTCACAACAATAAAAACAATAAAGTAAATCAAATAAATAAATTTTAATTAATTAAAAAATTTAAACCAATGAAAGAATGATTAGTGTCACGTTAGTATCTTCAATTTTATTTTACGGGTCCTGTAACCAGAAACTCTCCTCTTCTTTTCTCTTTCTTTTTATTCCCTTTCTCTTCCTTTTCATTTTTTTAATATTTTAATTTTGCAGATCCTTTTGTAGATACCAACCGATGAGGTTGTTCTAAGAAGATTATCCCAAAGCATGATTAATGCAGAATCAAATACAGTTTCTTCTATTATAAATATTGACAAAAATGTAAAAAAGGAGGAAAGAGAAATAGAAACTCTTTCCAAAATTTTTTTGCAAAGAAACTATGAAGAGGTTAAAAAAACTTTATCAATTATCTGTCCTCTTCCTATTGGTTTATTTTTTATTTAATTGATTATTAATAAAAAAAACTAAACTATATTAATATTTTAAAGAATAGAGAAACTCTTGAAAGAGTTTCACCACTGATCATGGTCTTATGAAGGACTCGATTTTTATATAGATTCCGTCAGGAAAAAAAAAATGGAGAAACAAACTATGACAAGAGTGTTTATAAAGAGATAGAGCCGTCTTAAAGTTTCGACAGTCTTGAGTACGTCTTCTTGGGGATCAAGTCATAGCTCTGGTTGAGAAACAAATGAATTAGCTGTTTTCTTTCTTTTGACTCTCTTAAGAGAGACAGAGAATAGAGAGAGAGAGAAATAGAGGTAAAAATTTGAAGATTGTACAAATTGGGAATATGCAAGAGATCAAGAAGAATTTGGTTCTTTGTTGTTGCTGGTTGTAATTTCAACTGCAGCTGTTCCTTCGCCTTCTGCTGATACTTGTTGTGGAGCTTCAGATTCTGAAGGAGAAAAAACACCCATAATATAAATATATTGCTGAATTAAACCAGATATTAATTCTATTACAGTTTAGTCTAATTTTTATGAATAACTTAAGTGTAAGTCTTTTTTTCTCTAGAATAACAACTTTGATCATTAAATTGAAAAAGGTGACAGAAACCAATAGCAACGATCACTGTTGGTTCTAGACACCAAACACACATACTGTCCAAAACATATATGTGTGTGTAGAGAGATGTTGTCAGTGTATGGTGGCTTCACTGGCATGGCGACCAAATTGACAGATGATGGAGAAGAGACACATATACCAATGTAGTGAAAATAGACAGCTCATTCCACATGCATCCTTTATTCACTGTTCTCTCCAATCATTCACTCTCTTTTCTCTTTTCTATTTTTTCACATATTTGGTTGAAAGTTGAAACCCATATCCCTATTATTTTTTTTACTTATAGAGTGCATAATAAATTTGTTTCTTTGTGAAGTTTGAAACAACATTGAAGATCAATTTACGTGCATGAATGACGAGATACCACATTCCATAGATTTTCAACTGATCAAAACACTAGTTTGAGTATGAATTGACCCATGTCAATTAGTTAGTACAGTGGACTACATTTGAACTAAAATGTAGGATATATAACACATACCCTCGAGATGAATAGATTTTACCCATGTGATAAAAGTTATAACTTAAGACTAAATCTTAATTTAAATGTGGGTTTCTAACACGTAAATGACAAGTGGTGACAACGTACAGTCCATATTTAGATAACTTTACTAGGGTCAGAAATCTAGATATTTATATCATTTTAAAAAAATGTTAGGAATTTAGATTTTTATATCATTTTCCTTTTAACTTAAAACTAATCATTAGTGCATATATTAGTTTTTTTAAAGCAGGTTTAATGCATATACATTAGTTCCTGGCACTTATCTGTCTTACTTTAAGCTACGTCTTATTTCAAACGTAGAATTGATAACAAATATATAAAAAAAGTTAGTTAAAAGAAGGTAAATACGCACCTGTGGAAGAAGAGAGTAATCCTTGGAGAGGAGGTGCAAAAGAAGAATTGGATGGGTAAACGAGGAAAGAAGGAGAAGTAAATCGTTGATGATGATGTTGTTGAGGGTTATATGGTTGAGGAAGATGATGATGATGGTGTTGGTATGGCACTCTAGGAGCTTGAAGAGAGTAGCCGTAGTAGTATGGAGAAGGCATGATAGTTGCTGATGATGATGATGGTGACGTTGCTCCTCCTCCATATAGCTGTTGCTGCTGTTGATAGTACTGTGCTTGTTGCAACTGTGTGTTGTACAGTGCCTGTAGCATGTATATATATGATCATCATCATCATCATCATCATCATAATCAATGTCTAAGTTTACAACAAACATGCATGTGCTAATGTCTTTCATGCATTATGTAAGTGGTCGACATGTGCAAGATACGTAGTACGTAAAATCCCATTATTAATTTCATATCTTGCACTTCATGATTAAATTCGATTTCGCTTGTGTGTCATATATACAAATGTAAGGGAGAGAAAGAGAAACTGACTTGGTGGTACCCAAATTGATCAGCGTTATAGCTGTACCTGAAAAAAACGAAGAGAATTCAATGATTTTATATAACAAATAAAGTTTAGAGAACAGCGAATAGTTAATCTACTTGTTTATTATTGTATTTGAAACATATTTTTACTATAGAATACAACTAATTTGCATTACCTTCTCGCACGATAAGGGCAGGTTTCTTAACTTCGAACGGACTATTATGAAGATGATCAATTATATACACATCGCTGCCGGGATTTTTTATCTACGTATATTTATGTTATGATATTTACAGCCTGACAACAAGTGGCTCGATTGACGCATTAAATTGTCTCCTACCATTTCTATATCGCAATGGACCATCACCTCCTTATCTATGGAAAACATTTATAATTCCCCCCCTCCTAAACTAAATACACGAGCTTCAGAATAATTGGAACCAATTAAAAGAATATACAAAAGTAGCTCACCCATATGACGGATACATGAGCTGGTGGGGAGCTGCAGCCGGTGGCAACGGTGCAGCCATCCCTGTATAGGGTGATGGTCCTCCACTTTGGTACTGACTCGGACTTCCTGTCTGTCCTCGACCTATATAACGGAAGAGAAGACACAAAACAAAAAGAAATCTATTATGGAATTTACATTGGTACTTTACGATTCAAAATTAGCAATTCTATGATATTTGTTTTTCTAATATTTTGAAAAGAAACTAAAACATGTTTGTATTCTAAAAACATCATTGAAACAATGTACTTATTCTATAATTCCAACGATTACAGCTAATCTTGATAACGTTAGACGATAAAAGACAAGAACAAGAAAGATAAACTATTCTCTTGCTAACGTACCAAACCATATTAATATTATTACCAAAGATGAAAACAAAACTCATCAAATAAGATAATCCTCCACCTCCGGAATATGAACAAAGAAAAGATAGATTTTACGGTTTTAGTTTTTAAATTTAATAAACAAACCTCGAGGTGGCGATGGTCGAGGCCGTCCAAAAGAAGCAATATTACAATTGGCTTTTCTTCCGTCGATCACCGGATTTGGATCAGCCACGGCTCTCGTCGCGGAATCCGCCTCTCGAAACGTCACCTAATAAACGATCGGAGAAATTCAGTATTAAACACGTGATCAAATGAAGTGCGTGAATCGAGAGAGCTAGAGGAAAAAGAGCTTACGAAACCGTAGCCTTTAGATTTGCCGGTGTTTTTATCGGTGATGATGACGGCTTCGAGAATCTCACCGAACTGATCGAAGTAGCGACGCATTTCTTCGGTGGGAGTTTCCCATGCTAGTCCTCCAACGAACACTTTGGTGTAAGTCGTGTCTCCGAACGGTGATCGGTAATAGCTCGTTTGAGACATTTGTTTTGAATAGTTACGAAAATTTAATATAACAAATAATATGGCTTTTTCCGATGATGATCATACACCAAAAAAAAAAAAGACCAAATAAATTTGAATAAATAAAATAAATATGGAAAATTGGGTCTGTCTAGAGAAAATGAAGGGGAGAAAAGAAACGAAAGAGATTTGCAATGGGCAAAGTTGGCTTCTTCTTTATATCATCAAATGTTGTTTTTGGTTGGGCAAAGAGAAGTGAGACCAATCAAAAGGTTGCAATATGCAACCCTTGAAACGGCGTCGTATTTGGGTCCGACCCTACACATACGGAGAAAGAGAGAGAAGAGAAGGTGTTAGAGAGAGAAAGAACAAGCTAGTTTTGGGATGTTGGAATTGGGATTGGAGGGTTTTGTAAGAAGAAGAAGGAGAGAGAGAGTGACAAGGCAGCACTTGAGTATATCTTCGCTGTCTAATTTGCCAGGTTTTATCATTATAGCTCCTCCACAACTTTTCTCCTCTATTATATAATTAGAGAAAAGTTCTTTTTGATTATAGCGACGTTCTTCTTGCGTATTTGATCATTATATAATATAGTTTTAATTCTCTATTAACTATACTAACTCTCAAAAATAATCAAGGTACTTATTGCTTACCAGACAGTGCAATTGATGATTTTTGTTAATGTTTAGTTAGTATAATCAATTGTAGATTTTAAAGAATCTCAATTCTTTTTATGTTATTAGTAATAAACTTATAATCTTAATACTGAAGTTTACATTATTAATTCCAGGATTAGAAGGAAAAAAAGAAAAGATACAATACTCTGTATAACTCTGTCGTTATTAGAAATATATTGAATATTTTGGATTTTTTTTTTAAGTCGTTAAGAGATTATTAGGTGATCATCAGGGAAATATCTATGATATTATTCCTTAAAATGACTATAGTACATTGAATAATATGCGGATCATGTCAAATTACAGTTGTTTAATAAGTTCAATACAGTATTTTGTTTTATCTTTCCCCATGTTCTCTTTTGAGTTGGTCTCTTGTTCTCTTCCTCCTGCTCGTCTCTGTAGGTTTCGTGTGATACAACATCTACTGATGATAGTTTAATTTGTATTCACACTAAAATTAATATATACTGTTTTGCAATATTGATTTAGATGCATTTGTATACAAATATATTATTGAATAATGGAACTTATTCCTTATTCTCACATGCTAACATGTACTTAACCTTCCCTTTAATCATTAGCTTACTGGAAAGCTATGAACGGACAAAAAAAGAACAGTCTGGATATTAGAATTACACTCTTTTTGTTATATATTTTTTTCATACAGTTCTGTACTTCTAAATTCTCTGATTTATTTACAATATAATTATGGGGCATAATTCCTGATCCTATAATCTGATTTGGGTATATAATCATAAAGAAGGCCATGTATAGCTAACTGACAACCCGATGTTCATATTATTTAAATAAACTATGTTAGCTGCTGCACTCAATCATATTGTCAAAATGATGTAAAGTGTATGTATCAAATATCAAGTATTTATTTAGTGACTAAGCCAAACAGATTTTGTAATGAGTTTTCATGATTAGTGGAAGTCCATTATTCTTTCCACCAAACCATGACTGAAAATAAATCAAAAGATTGACGAAGAGGCTCTTGACTTTCGGATAGATCCCTTTGACGATTTCTCATCCTCCATATTTACAACTTTGAAACTTCAATTATAAATCATAAAGATCATGTAGTCATCCTCCTTCATTATCTAATCATCCAAATTTAGTGTCTAGTGCAATATTTTCCTTATTAAATGCGTCATATATGTGGTTTCAAGCCACATTAGTCGTTGGTGTATAATCTAAATTTTACATTCTTAGATTATATGAGATGACTCCTGCCAATTAAAAAAACTATTATATGAGACGACTCTAACTAAATTATTATTATTCTCTCTATATTCTCTAAGCATGACTTCATGATATAGATATATGCGTATATATATACATATCCCCCGAGAGTTATATGATTATTTTAAAATTTAAACGTACATAGATGGAATATTTTGCATTGTTACTTCTAAGCATGGAGTTTTTTTTCCCTTTTTTTAATTATCTAAATTGTGTATGTTTAGTCTTTCTTCTTCTTCTTTTTTGTTAAAAATTGTAAGCTAATACTTTTTCTCACATAGCTCAAGTGACCTTTCTCTAATAAAATATCTGGACTTGTAAGATATATGAGAAACGATACACACAAAATCTTGCCATTTCAATGTTCGTCACATAATAATGAAGGCATGATGTTGTCATTACAAATCCTAGAAGGCTAACCCATATTATGTTGAAATAGCTAAAAAGAACCATACGTACACGAATCATATATATAACAACGCTTCTAATTAACATATCGAAAGACTTATCTAACTCTACTGGTCTTCAAAATAGTTTTTTTTTTTTGGTTTTTTGATATGTATATATATATAATATTATATATATATATATGTGGATAGTTTTTTTTATATAACCTATATGCATATGGATAAAAAGACATATATACATGTTGTAAAGGATGACATCATGGGATGATCTCATTGCAGAGCAGCTTTCATAGACACGCACGCACAACCATCCTTACTCCTCATCATCGTTTTTAATCCACTTTTGTGGCTTTATTTTTTCCACCAAGTCCACCCTATTAGGATGTTATATTTTTTTCCTTAAATATAGGAATTTATAATCTGCATATCACATCCCTTATACTACATCTGTGTTAAATGTAACTGTTTTTTAGTTTTACACTAAGAAAAATAGAGAAACGGTGGTGGGTATTCAAGAAACATGTGTGTATATGATCACGAAGTTAGTTCTTAGAACTGCTTAAAAAGTGTAAACATTTTATAAACAAAACATAATTAATATTTTGCTTAAATATGTATCCGTGCGCGCTTATAAGCATTGTAAGCTAATATCCACACCTGCTTATTCAAATATTTTCCTTGAAGACAAACTAATTATTATTAGTATAGTTTTTCAAAATAAATTTTGAATGGTACTTGCTATGATGTTATCATCTATTTTGTATCACTATTTCTTATTAAAACTTGTTATTTATTTTTATATTTGCATATGCACTAGTTCTTTTACTGTAGTTAACTTTTTTTGTTACTTTTTTGTATGGATTGTTGTTTTTTTTACCAGCCATTGGAATAGAGGATGGTCAGCGGAAAAAGCTCTCACTAACAGGAGGTATGTTTCTTATGGTAATATGTTGTTTCGGTTTCTACTGATTTATAAAATTTGTGGGTATTTCCAAATTTGATTAGACTGAATTTTATAACTCTGCGGAAACTGTCTCGCTTTTATTTAGAAGTTTTGTTTACCTGCATTGTTTGTGCATGAGAGACTGATAGTTTATCCTTTAATTGGTTTTTAAGTTCCTCTTGTGAGGTGATAATATGTAGATACGAAGACAGGAAAAGCAAAATGGGGCCAGGAAACGTGGCAAAGAGGAGAGACAGTTGGAAGGAAGTTTAGAGGGAGACAGTTAGAGAGAGCTGTAAGAAGAAGTTGGAGAGATTCTGTGAACTGTCAGCTCCTTCCACGTGGACTTCCTGTCACACTTAACTGCTTTCAAATAAGTTGTCTGAAATACAAATAGCTTTAATCAGCGATTTATAGTATTTTATTTCGAGAATGATTGTTTTGGTTTTTCTAGAGTAAGTAGTTAGGAAAATACAGTACGAGTAAACAGATAAAAATTATCACATTTCATGTTTTCTTTGCTTGAACATTTTTCATTTTGAAGACCGTCTTCTCGTGGTCTCAATCGCGGAAATTATTCTAAATGTCCGCATAAGTACTGTCATTAGATATGCAATTGTTTCACTCACAGAAGATCATTTTAATACGCTATGTATATATACTTTTAGTTACCTATCATTCGGAGTCTATATTTAAACTCTATAAATTAATTTTAGAGAATTATTAATTTAAAAAAAAATTGGATTAAAAACGTAATTATTCCGGATCAATTGCAATTTCTAACATTACTTGTGTTTTTTCCGGTGGCTCATTGTTCTAATTGCAGAAGGAAATTTGTCTTTTGGTTCTGAAAAAATAATATGCTTATATTCCATCGTTGGTTAAATTGGGTTTGTTTTCTTGTGGTGCTATATATAAAAGATTGTGGCTTAAACAATATAGTAAAACAATTTCTCGTCTTTCTTTTAGTCATTAGATTGGGCAAAGATAAGCTTATTTTGCTAGTATGTTGGTTGCTATTGTATTATGGGTTGTTCGGTTTTTTTTTTGTATTTCCGATTTGTAGTAAATCGGTTTATTTTCTTGTGTTAATTTTGTTTGCTTCTATGTTTTTGAAAGTTTGGAATTTGCCGATTTTTGCATTCCACGAACGCATTTAACCCTATTTCATATTTTGATCTGCATGAATTTTAGATTCTAAGTTTTTAAGAGGAAAAAAAGATTTGATCATGACAAAGCAAACATGTGGATGAAGGATGAATCCAAAGAAAGCATGAGACAGATACATTGATAAAGTTTGGTTTTGAATTGTAAAGCATCTGGGGTGGTGGCGCAGTTGGCTAGCGCGTAGGTCTCATAGCTACTGAGTGATCCTGAGGTCGAGAGTTCGAGCCTCTCTCACCCCAGTCTCTTTTATGTCAACTTCATTTATGCTCGTTTTTTAAGAGAGTCCATTAGATTCCTATATCCATACAATTGGCCCAAATCACAGTCTTCAAAACCATAATATAATAGTGTCTCTTTTGGGCCCCTGGTAAGCCCACCAGGTTCGAATATTTTTTCCCGTCTTCATAAACTACGAAATGGGTCATCGGTCATGTCATGGTCATGAATGCATCACGAAGCAATTTATTCGAGAGGATAAGCTAGTACAGTGATAAAGGAAAACAAAAAGACTAAAACATGAGGATATTGGTACCCATCTAGATCATTTGAAAAGCTCTCCACATATCATCACTTGAAAACTCCACGATGTGGTTTATGTAAAGCTCACTGGTCATTATTTCTCACTTCAATTCTCTCACATGTTCCCTAAGTTCCATTCGTATAAGTTCGTCCCTACAACTACAAATACACATTTATAGGGATGCCATCACATCAATATCGTTTAAAAATTCAATCGCCGATTTTTCTATACACAATCAGTCAATTCTCTTTTTTTATTCAATTCAGTCGTTTTAAGAACTTTGAGTTTGAGTCACTCGAAATCTCATCTTGAGTCTTGAACAATAAATTAATGATTGGCTTGTGTAGATAGAAAAGGGTTTGATTTATAGAGAGATCCACATGGAATGGCATGTGTGCACATGAGAAACTTAAGAGCGAGTGAGACTGTGGCAATGCCTTATTATAATATTTTGACGTGAAAGAGAGAGGGAGAGGATAGAACCCCACCAATGTTAAAGGAAGTCACATGGAATTTCTTGTTAATTAATTAACTTTTTTTACTATTCATCTCATAATTATTCCTTGAAGAATTTCGCAAAAGAACCTTTTTCTTTGATATATCATATTTGTTCCATCTCTCTCCCATTTATCATTTATGATTGATGCCTTCCATCGTTTTCCTACGACAATAAATCAATCAAGTTTTTTTTTTTTTTTGTGAGTTAATATATTTAAATTATCATTATACGACTTGTAGTAGCAGATCAATAGTCCTTTCTGATCATAAGCGTTAATAATGTTTTCGTTTCATAATCATCCCTTGGGTTATTTAGCAAAAGCTCCTTTTTCTTTGACATATGGTCCATTTCTTCGCTATGCTATGGTCCATCTTTCTCAATTCTCAATTATCATATATCATTTCCATTGTTTTCGTACAAGAATAATTTTACAAACATTTTTTTCATTTTAAGTCCACTGACGTTTAGAAACGTACTGACGTTTTAGAAACCTAAGAACTTGATATATACATCTTCCAAACGGATTTACATATATGAATCAATGTAATTTAATTTCGTTCGATATAATTCCGAGAGGAAAATGCTAAACAATTTCAACAAGAGGGGACAAAGTTGGGTAACCATCAACTTCTGGAAAACGAGATGTCGAATTTGAGTTACAAAACTTGGATTCGAGTGGACAATAATGAGGTCTGTGCTCTGAACGCTTTAGATTCTATCTAATCTTATTTTTACATCGACCAGTTTTCCCTACTATATAGTAGTAAATAGGGATTGATAAGTTTAATTTGTCGCCGTTGAAATTTGAAAGAAAAACATCTTGTCTCTTCCACTCAAATAATTTATTCCTCCAGGAACTGCAACATCACGCGACGGTAAATGTGTGTTTATTTAATTTGATGTATATTTCTCTATGAATGAAAACTATGTCGATGTCACACTTCCATTGATTTGACATAACCTACATATAATATAAGGAGTGGTAGATTTGGTGGCACTTAGGGCCAAGTTAGTCGAGGAAATTAGGTGTAAGTTTCTGTCAAGAAGTATTGTAAATGACAAAATAAATATCCACATCCATAAATCTAAGAAATGCGAAATGCGAAATGTCTTGCAATTTGGAATTTTAGAGTAATATTTTTTTGTTGACGTCCAATGAATTATTATATTAACCAAGAATATAAATAAAACTCTGGATTCCCGAATATAATCTTAATATCATTTAAAAAAAACAATCTTAGTATCATCTTAAAAGCGATATTCACTGACTTTGGATTAATACTATGCGTGTAGACTAATGGAATCAGGAAGTAAGTTGTCACTATGATTTATGATGATATATACATTATAACAATGTGGTTTTGTTTTGATTATTGAAACCGACTTCCCTGCTGTGAACAAGAAAAGAAAAATATATCTATACTGTTCCATGTATCTTTTTACGAGGTAATAATAACCTGGGACGTGCATGTATGTGATAATCATAACCGTGGACAATTTATCACAACTCAGAAAAGTGGTGCAAGCCAAGACAAAATAACCCATACCTTAGTGTTATCTACATCTACAGCCAGTCCGTCATACAGAGAGGAATACCTATGTAACTTAACCATACGTATATATATTATTAATTTTTTTTATCGACCATGGTTTTCAATAATTGAAAAACCGGTGAAAAACATACGGATGATAACGTTAAATCCAAACCGTACATATTTACAGCTTTGACTAATAATTAATCCAGTTTAATCCATCCCAAAAAGAGAAATAACACTAAAAATAAAAAATGTCACGGCAAGAAGACAAGCAATAAAACACCAGCAAAATAGTTCATCATTATACGTATAGTACACAAAGCAAGCTCGTCTGGTGTAAATATCCTGTGATTAATGAATAGTCCTAATGAAAAAGGTTAAATAACGCTAAAAAAAAGTTAAATAAACACATACACTCGACCTTTTCTTTTTAACAGCAACGAGAAAACATTATAAAATATAGATACATATTTTTTATAAACCATGGAATTTTGACACTCGTCTATAATCATTTTCGATGCTCAGAAGCCAAACCGTTATCATCTAAATAAATTAAGCTCGTAATATTGAATACTCTTTAAAACACTGGACCATTATATTATAAATTGGTTAGAGCGTATTAATATATACTAAATATATATATATATATATATATATATATATATATATCGCCTTAATTGACAATATAATTGTAATCAACAAATTCATATATAAGATAAACCAAGACGCGTAAAAAGCACCATTAGTCCATTGACATTTGAAGAAAAAGCTTTTATGATCTTACAATATGTCTATCACAAAGCAAAATCAGAAATGCCGAAAAAATGAATTAATAATAGGAATGAAACCAGAATCAGCGGATCAATTCTAATACTACAAAATTCAGAACTTTTTTTGGGAAATTACGAAAAGAAATTCAAAACTTTCGTATAATTTATTCTGACGGCTTATTGGCAATACGTAACGTATCGAAGTCGTACTTGTAAAGACTTTGACTTTTGTCCCCAACTACGGTTTTAGACTTATTATAGTTATGATTTATAATATGATGATAATATAAAAAGGAAGCATGATTAAAATCAGTGTTTTAGCACTGAACCAGGCCCACTTGTGACTTCTGTTATATAATAACATAAAATAACTTCATGTTAAATTGTGGGTAGTACAGATACTAATATCGAGTAAAAAAGCATAGTGTGGTTAGGAAATAGGGCACTGACATTAATGGAAGGACAACGACTCCACATTAACCTATCTATAATCACAAGTTCTAGATCCAATATATATCAAATTAATAATTTGGTTAATTTGAAGTTGCTCCAAGTCAAATAACGGGCTGAGATCCACAACACGGTTAGCTAATGCGGAATATTTGACTTATGGTTTGTGATTGGTCGTAAAGCTAATAATATCAGCTACCAAATTGCATCTTGTGAATATATATATATCTATTATATGGTCTACATTTTGATTATAATCTTTCGATTTTAGTTTTTGTTTTCCCCTCTTGTGTAACTACCAAAAAAAATGGGTCGGCTAAATTTGGAAGGATGCACGAGTTCGTCGTAAGAAAAAGGGGTCAGCTAAATATGTGACTACTAAAATAAGAGTTTGGAAGTATTCACGAAGATTTGACATATATAGTTTTTACGCAATTTACACAAACTTACAAGATTAGACCAATGCGTCTATTACGTTTCCTTTTACACCAGTTAATCGTTAAACTCCAAGAAATTGTACAACTGACTTACCTAGTGGTCGATATCCGGAAAAAATTTTTTTTTTTTTTTTTTTTAAAAGGTCGATCGCTTGCCAGTAACTTCTGTAACGTTTCGACCATTTTGCCAGTAAATGACATTGGTTAATACACTCTATACATTAAAAAAGCTGTGTTTAATCTTCACCGCTTATAGTACAAACCAATAACAATACAATTTGAAAATCTTAAAAATCATTAAAAATTCAATTTCAACTAAAGCCCCGAAATTATTTACAGATTAGAATTTGTCAGTTTGTAAAGTTACTACGCGCATGGACAACGACGTCGTATGCATTATTCCTTGAATTAGACATCGGGTTGCTCAAAGTTCATACCATGTCGGTGTGTCTATTCCATCTTAATATAATTTTATCCGTGAAGCACAGAAAGTCGCATGTGACGACTTGTATCAAATAAACTCTTTATTTACTTTTTCAGATCATACCAGCAAAATGTTCTTCTTTTATTTTTCCGCCACACATACCATTTTCTTATTAATATTTAACAAACAGCACTTTGTTTCTCCCTTTCAATCATAGGCCGTAGCCTAGAGGAGATAATACATTCCATTTTAGCTTGGTACAAATCATAAGAGATACTAGCTGTTTTCGCAATTAGATCAGCAGATAGGGATAATTATTAATTTCTTAGCTGAAATAAATAAAAGCATCTTTATTGTAATATTGCAAGGATTTCACTAAGGTTTTTTAAAAATATTAAACAAATATTGATATTAACTTGAGATATGTCCTTAGTAATTTCTTAAATGAGATATTTTGGGGGTGAGTATCTCAAGTTTTAGAATACCTATTCATTATCAGTACCAATATTTCTAATTCATATGTTTTGAGAACTTTGATGAGATCCATGCAATAACAATGCTGTAAATTGAGTAAATAACATTTATCTCTACGTACACTATTTGATATAAATCAACCGTTACGTTATCCCCATGTTCTTTTTCTAGTTATCAAAGGTATGATTCTTGTTTTGCATTTGTTCAGTTTCATTATTTGTTTTGCGCATCAGTTAATCAATTTCTTTAAAAAAACTTTTGGACAAGTTTACACATACATGCACGAACATATAGATTAAGTATTTTATGCAATTCCAACGAGATCCAAGATGATAAGAAAATTAGGCTGTAATTAATCTATTAATACGAAAATGTATAATTTACAATGTAGAATTTATATCTCAATATTTTCTCCCCTTTTTAAGCTGGAGCATACAAACCTAATATACAACATATAAACATATCACAAACTATAGTCGTCCCACATGTTCGAGTAAAAATATACATGGATTGATCTTCGGCGGAAACACGAATGATTTGAATGGTACATTTAACAAATACCAGTCGGCTATCCATACGGTTTGTTCGCCATTGAAAAAAAAAATGATATTAGCACTGATATTCACTACATATTGAAAAACTTGACTCTGATACAAGTTTATCAGTAACGTTAATCTCTAAAACGTCATTGTTCATACTTAGACCTATAGCTAGAAGTACACGCGTACATTCCAAATAAATTGTCTTTGACACGATAATCACGTTGTTTTTAGATCAACAAATTATACATACACAAAGAAAATGCTGATAAATTACAAGTTGTCAAAGAAGACCTACCAGATACAGTGGGAAATAATTTTCATAAATCGAACGTCGCATAAAAACCACATACTGATTTATTTCAGTAATTTTTAAAGCTCGTCGGTAGAACCCACTTCAATTCTGATTTTTTTTGTTCTTTTCCTCTTTTGTTTTTGTTTTGCATGCGTACATCTGAATTAGTACTTTAATACTGCCAACAAAAAATGAAGAAGATAGAGTTAATATATAATAAATAATCGCATATTTTCTGTTTAATCAAGAAAATGGGAAATAGCTAAACAGCACATGTGATCCAACAAATCGACGGATCCGTGAAGTTTTCTTTGTCACGGTCCGCTTACACACAGGAGCTCGAATACCGTGCACACTAACTTATCCACGTTTATTCTTATCCTATTACCCAAACATCTCTGTTTCGACGATTAAAAAAAAAAAGGTGATCCTCTGTATACAGGCGTACGGTTACAGACACCGTCAAATCCGCCACGTCAGGAATGGTGCGCCACCGACATATAACCGCGTTTCATGTGGGACCCACATTTTCCTATATTCCACCAAAAAACTCCAATATTTTTTCTTCCATACTTGGTATATGCATGCATTGATCCAATAAATTCTGTTCAGACGATAACACAAAAACGAACCAATCATTTTTTAAACACGCATATATACACACACACTAGATACGTCAATACGTATATATGTACATGCATTTGTTGAATGTAAACTACGTACACACGGGCAATACGAGTTAAGCAATTAATTAACATCTGACTTTCTGGCTGATTAAGCCATCAAGAACCTGCTTTAACTCTTAACATTTAAACCCCAACAAAAGAAGAAACTGCTTTCACACAAAAGGTCATTAATAAACCAACTTTAACGCTTAATTCGCATTTATTAGCCCGGAAATTAGACTACCCATCAGTCCTAATGTGTTCTATTTTATTATTTCGCCTGTGAATTATACTACTCCATGAGACATAAACTACAGGTCTAGTTTTAATTTGAACTGCAAATCAATAGTTTTGCACTTAAATTTTCATATATATATATATATATGTATATAATTTATATATCCTTTTATTATATACGACCATGCATACGTTTACGTACATTTCGTTTTACCCAAAACATCATAGTATAATTAATTTTGTTAATATAATTTATTAAAACGACATTAATAAGTAATAGATGTTTTTGATACAAACAAAAAACAGAGCAAAAAGCCATTAAAGAAGACAAATAAAAGAACAAACATATAATTTTTTTATCAAAAAAAAACATAAGATAATTCGATTGTCTGCCATTTAGAAAGTAGGAAAGGATTGAGAGGGGAAACTAAAGTTGAAGTAAGTAAGTAACCGATTTCAAAAATGTCAGATTAAAGTTAAACGGTTGAAGTGAAGATACTTCCGAAAAGCTTAGCTGATGGTGCGTTATACTTAATAAATTACTTTTTATAATACATGATATTTAATTTTGTACACAAATTAATAAACTATTGATTTTTTTTTTGTTAAACTAAATTATTATTTACTTCTTTACCTAAAATTATTTTACCAATAAAAAATAAACTGGATAATACAAATAATTAAAAAATATTAACACTAACTATTATGGGATTATTACATTAAAAAAAACTGAATAGTAGTATCATTTAAAACGGAACAAAATTTGGTAGCTAAAAGGTCACTCACATAAGAGGAGTTGTTAATAATTAGTTGTAGACGACTAGCAAGACGCACTGTATGTTTCCCTCTTTTGGTTTTAAGCATTTTTATCTCTTTTATTTATCTGTTCGTTTGTTTGTTTTGTTATTAGAATCATACGTTTCCCAAAACAAAATAAATTATAGATATTGAAGGGAACCTGTTGTCTCTTTGCATATTGGAATTTTGTTGAACAACCTGATCCCTCCTTTTTTTCGTGGTTTTTCATTCTTCCAATGAAATTCATAAATTTACGTGGATTTATTCTCGTTACAGTGTTTTTTCTTTTACGTGATAGTTGTCTAAACTCATCCGTAGTATCTTTCTCTGCGACAAGTACAAACATATCCAAAAGTGTAAATGTTTCTCTTATATAACTATCCAAGAAGTTACAAAAATGTAGAACATATATATCACCACCCTCTTGGCCTCTTCCACTTTATTTACGTGCATGCAGATTTATAAATCCACTAAATATATATGCATGAGTCATCAAACAACTCATAAATATTAAAAATATAATTCTTAAAATATTATATACTAACACAGATGTTTCAAGATGAAGCAAAAGAAGAAATCTACAGTGAGTGGGATATTTTTTTAAATACGAGCTTGGCCTCGTACGTATTACCCCAAACTTAACCTTATCGTGGTTGGCGTGTACAAGTGGGCAACTGGTCTCCTACTAATGCGTTTGATCATAAATGATCGTGATCTTTTCATATTTTTTTCGCGAACATTAATTCTCGGATAAGAAGCCAAATCTATGTTGAAAAACGAAAAGCAAACCGAAGATATGCACAATGTGTTCTGTAGGCCAGATTATGATCGTAAGGTAATTTGAAAAAAAAAAAAAAAGAAAGAAAGCTGAGGCAAAGTGGTCTAGTAGTATATGAACTCTGAAGAAGCCAAGAAGGGACTCGTTTTCTTTCGAAAGGAACTTGGTCTAAACCGGCCAATGACTTGTTCTTTTATCTCATAGAATTGATCATGTTTTTTTTTTGTCGTTCGTCACAGTAAAAACAGTCCAAAAATCTGATGGACATTCTATCGGGAAAAGTCCTATCAGTTCTATCATTTTATAAATTCAGATCTGCATCTAAAACACGCCATATATTCTGAAAATAATAATTTTTGATGATGATAAACTATATATTTTTTAAAATGATGATGTTTTTGTTTTGTCCAGTGAAATTGATGATGTTCATAGAAAATGTTATTGCCGCTATAAAACAAATTATCTACTAAATCTAACGTAAAAAAAAACCATTAACTACCGACAAAATAACCTTTAGATAAGCTTGTCTGAGACCTAACACAAAAGTAAGTAAGCATTTATCTACCGTTTCGATAGCGACTACTGTTACCTAGATCGTTAAATTCCAGCTACTCCACTGCATACCTCATATAAAAATCATTACTATTATTAAGCCTCTACTAATTTATAATTTATCAGCCTACTAAGCATTTCTAAAGTTTCAAATCGAAATTGAATTGGAAGAGTCAATAAATATAGTTTGTTTTTATGCACCGCCAAGGTTTCATGGGAAGAGAGAGAGAGAGAGAGGTCAACAAATAAATAATTAAGCTGAAATTGAAAATAAACAGAGCGTGAGTTAAAAATACATTATAGTAGTAGTAAGTAATTAGAGAGACATGTACCCATGGGAAGCTTCTCTTCTTTCCCCCTTAAATACGGTGAGAAAAAATAAAAAAAATAAAAAACTTTAAGACAGGCAAGATTTTGCTTTATATTTATTCAACGCCAGTTTTATTAAGATTCCACTAATTTTCTCTCTCTCTTTCTCTCTTCCTTAAATATTTTCTCTTGTTTATATATATATATATAAAAAAATGAGAATCGAGACTGGTAACGGAAGAAGTATTTCTTATTAATTTGAGAGATAAAAATTTGTTTTTGTTAATAATAATTCAAGTTCTCTCTCACGAGCTTTGTCGAGGAGATTGGATCCATACAAAATCTACACGACGCTTGCTTGCTGCTTCACTCTCTCTCTCTCTCCCTCTCTCACACACACACTCTCGAGTTAGAGGAAGAAGAATCTGATTATTAGGTAGGATTATAGTTATCACTACAAGATTTATAATCGTTACTTTGTAAATACCAGAGGAAGAACAATCGTACCTTCTGCTCCAAGAACGCTACTTGCAAGAAGGGAAGGGATTCACAAAGATAAAAAGGTGTTATTTTTATTCTTTGCTCTGTTTTCATTTCCTTAATTTAATTGGATTTGTGTATTTTCTGGATTAATTCTGTGGTTGTTGGGGTTTTCTTTATTTACTGGGTTTTGGTTAGATTCCGATTTCCACAAGAAAAAAACAAATCAAAAGTTACTGTTTTTATCTAAAAATCGAAACTTTTAAGTTTTTTTGTGTGTTCATCGAGCTGATTCGCTCTTCTCTCTCCCCAGAATTCGTGGATCTGCTGGAAACTTTTTACTTGGAATCTGTTTTATGAGGATGATCTTGGATTAAAGTTTCTCTTTTTAACACTTGAAAGTTTGGTTTTTTTATTTTGTTTTGGACAGATTTAGCAAAAAATGTCAATGCCACTGCAACGTGGCATCTCAGGAGGAGTACGAGTTTCTGATAGCAGTGATGATTTGAGAGATTCTCAGATGAAGGACAAGACTGAGAAAGATGATTTCGTTCGTGGCCGTTCTACTGATCACTTAACCTTGAGGTTTCCTTTTGCTTTCCTCTTCTCCAACCAGTCTTCTTCCAAGACTTCCGAAAACGGTTTCCCTGCTGATCCTTACACCGCCAGGACCAGGCATAGATTGGTGCTTCTCTTTCTTAAGATCAGTTTGGTTCTTATTGTCGTTCTTGCTCTTGCTGGATCCTTTTGGTGGACCATCTCTATCTCGACTTCCTCTAGAGGTCATGTATATCACAACTATAGGAGATTACAGGAGCAGCTTGTTTCGGACTTGTTGGATATTGGGGAGATCTCTGTTGGTCCTAGTAGGTGGAAAGAGTTGGATTATTGTAATATAGAGACTGAGAACTACGTTCCTTGCTTTAACGTTTCTGAGAATCTTGCTCTTGGTTACTCCAATGGTGATGAGTACGATCGGTTTTGTGGGCCTGGATCTAAGCAGGATTGTTTGGAGTTACCACCTGCCAATTATAAGGTTCCTCTTAGGTGGCCGACTGGTAAAGACGTTATCTGGTATAACAATGTTAAGATCACTGCTCAAGAAGTTTTGACTTCGGGTAGTATAACCAAGAGGTAGATGATGAATTCTTTGTTTCTTCCTTCCTCTCTTGCTATAAAGCTGACTAGTTCCATTGCTAAGCTTTTCTTTTTTCTTTATAATTCCAGGATGATGATGATGGATGACGATCAGATATCTTTCCGTTCTGCATCTCCTATGTATGATGAGATTGAAGACTATTCTCATCAGATTGCTCAAATGATTGGGATTAAGAATGATAACTTCATCGAAGCTGGTGTAAGTCACATACTCAAAGTAGTTCCATCTTTTATCTCTCTCAGCTCAGCTTCTTATTTTCCGTCTTAATTCTGTCTTTCAGGTGAGAACCATCTTGGATATTGGATGTGGTTATGGTAGCTTTGGAGCACATTTACTCTCTAAACAGCTCTTAACCATGTGCATAGCAAACTATGAAGCCTCGGGTAGCCAGGTTCAGCTAACACTTGAGAGGGGTCTCCCTGCCATGATTGGTTCTTTTATATCAAAGCAATTGCCATATCCTTCTCTTTCCTTTGATATGTTGCATTGCTCAAGTTGTGGCATTGATTGGGACCAGAAAGGTACGTTACACTTCAGAACGATTATTCCCATTTTTCATATACTCGAGGGAGGTGGACTTGGCGTTAATGTAAGTTAAAATCCGCTGTGCAGACGGGCTTCTCCTTGTAGAAATCGACAGAGTTCTGAAGCCCGGAGGTTACTTTGTTTGGACATCTCCGCTCACAAACGCTCGCAACAAAGAGGATCTTAAAAGATGGAACTTTATTCATGATTTTGCTCAAAGCATCTGTTGGACTCTTTTATCTCAGCAAGACAAGACAGTTGTCTGGAGAAAGGCAATCAAAACCAAATGTTACAGTTCCCGGTCAGTGACACACACACACACACCATATTCCAGAATCTTCTTATGAATTGCATATATATGGATACTTATCAAGTCTTCTTACATGGATGCTTCAATATCCTATTAAACAGGAAGCCTGGGGTAGGACCCTCTGTATGTACCAAAGGACACGACGTTGAGTCTCCTTATTACAAACCGCTTCAGATGTGTCTTGGTGGAACACGTAGCCGGAGGTGGATTCCAATCGAAGGCAGGACAAGATGGCCTAGCCGGTCTAACATGAACAAGACTGAACTTTCAGTATATGGTTAGTCTCCTTAGTTAACAATGTCCTTCTGATCCACATATTCTGCAACTTTTGTTTTCTCATCACTGATTCCTGGGTTGGTTGGTTGGTTCAGGTCTTCACCCGGAGGAGATTGCAGAAGATGCTGAGAACTGGAAAGTAACAGTAAGAGAATACTGGTCTCTCTTGTCTCCTCTGATATTCTCTGATCATCCCAAGAGACCCGGCGATGAAGATCCGTCGCCTCCTTATAACATGCTCAGAAACGTTTTGGACATGAATGCTCAATTCGGTGGTCTCAATTCTGCGCTGTTGGAAGCAAAGAAATCGGTGTGGGTCATGAATGTTGTCCCTACAGCTGGACCTAACCACCTCCCAATGATCCTTGACCGTGGCTTTGTCGGAGTTTTGCACGATTGGTGAGTCATTATAACAAAAAGTCTATTGTTGAATTCTCATACTCGCTACAGAACACTATAGTTTCTCAACTTGTCTTGTAACACTTCAGGTGTGAAGCATTCCCGACTTACCCGAGAACATATGATCTGGTGCACGCAGACAATCTTTTGTCGCTTCAGACAAGTCAGCACCGGAGCTCATGCTCTCTTCTGGAAATATTCACAGAGATTGACAGATTACTTCGTCCAGAGGTACACACATTTCTTTACTTTGAAAGAAGAATAATACTATTGGGTTCTTTGGAGCTATGTTATTGAAATAAGGACTTTGGTGCAGGGATGGGTGATAATCCGTGACACGGCACAGCTGGTGGAAGCGGCTAGAGCTTTGACAACGCAGTTGAAGTGGGAGGCTCGAGTCATAGAGGTTGAAAGCAGCAGTGAACAGAGACTCCTCATCTGCCAAAAACCTTTCACCAAGCGACAATCAATCTGAAACAAGAAGAAATTAAGGACATAGACAGGTTTTCTCCACTTTTTTTTTAAAAAAAAAATTATTTTTGTTTCAAGTCTCGACAGTTTAGAATCAATCATCGAACTGTGGTGGCTATACGGGGAAGAAGAAAGGAGTAACAAGATGGAATATATCCCGCCGGGGACGTAAGACCGCCGGTGAAAGTTCTTTATCTGGTTTCATGAGTTCCCCATTTTACAGAATCTAGATTTATTTTTACCTTGGGGTTACTATTTTTAATACCTTTTATTATATACAGTGAAAAGAATATGATCCAACATTTGTGAAGATGTTTATGAATAATTTAAAGCGGTTGACATTGTATTTCATTTTCAGTATTTGTTACCCAAATAGCCAGTTCAATACCAAAAGTTTCTAAGTATATACATTATTTGTTCACACCAGAAATTCGAACCATTCTGTTTGAAAATTTAAGATGAAGACATGTTGTATTTCAAAGAATAGAGATGGCGAACATAAATGATGCATCTTGTTGCATTGGCCAATTCATAAGATGTATAGAAAAAAAGAAAAGAAAAGATATTTCAATGTGTTGGTGTCTCTGCAACCGAAGTTTTTCTCAGCTGATGTTGGCTTCTGCTTTTGGAGCCACGTCCTTTTCCTTTCTGTTTATCATCTCCAATGTGGCCTCGGTGATGAACGCTAGGGGGAGCTGGTCCCACAGCTCTCTTGGAGGCTGTTCTTTTGCGCCTGTGGTGCAAAGAATCTCCCCCACCAAAAGCAGCTTTTGCGACGCTGTCTTTGAGCACTTCCCTGGCTCGTTGTGGCTTAATGAGCTGCTTGTTGAGATAAACTAGCTTAGGGAGCAAGCTGGAGACGGTCTTGCGCAGCAGGTCCTCACCGACATTGTTTTGAATCGGGTTTCCAAGGATGTTGAGAGCGACGAGAGAGTTGTAGTTGGCAACTAGCTGGCCTATTGCTTTGGTGGTTGCGAGCTTGTTGAAGCTAAGATCGAGAACGATGAGTTTCAGCAATCTGTGTAAGCCCTCTACATTGCTGATCTTATTCCCAGCTAGGTATAGTTCTTTGATCAGTGTACAGTTTGATAAACCTGATTAATTTAGCTTCGGTTAAGACAGGAACCAAACAAGCAAACTGAATAGTGTATGTTCTGTGCGTAATAAGTTAATGACTGCATTCTTTACCTTGTCCAATGCGAGAAATACGGTTGTAACTGAGATCAAGAACTCTTAGGCGTGTCAGTTCTCTTAGTCCTTCGATTACACTGATCTTGTTCTTGGACAGGTTCAACGCGTGGAGGCCCTTTGGAAGCGATGCAGGAGTAATTTGAACTGCAGTGAACAGAACATTGTCTATTAGTCACACCACACACACACTTAATATAGAACAAGTCATTTATGTTGAGAGTATCCACGAGCATACCTATGAAGTTGTTGGATAAATCAATCGACTTGAGGCTGGTGAAATGTGAGATGCTTGGGACAGCTTTCAAGCCTATACTCGAGATGTGAGCCACGCTCGAGGATTTGCTGAGCGATTGGATTAAGCTGTTTGCGTGCACTATGGCCTCTGAGTCATTTCCGGACTGAACTATGTTTCCTGAGGGTGATTTCACCATCGTAGGAGAGGCTATGAAACTTTGCTTATTCTCATCCTCGTTTACTGGAATTACTGTATCCACATCAAGTCCTCTTACCCACTCATCCACTCGTTTCATCGAAGAGGACTCCGCAGAGAACGCTACCCACTGATTATGACGAGGCCACAAGTTCGATGATTGGTTGGTAAGACGGGCGCAGTTGTTTGCAGATTCGTCAGTGAAGACTTGATGGCTAGATTGGCCGTGGTCAGCAAAGTCAGAGGTGTACCCAGACTGGTGATTCTTGGCTGAAACGCCTGAAGGCTGTGACTTTAGCGAGACAAGGTGTTGGTGAAGGTTCCTGTGGCTCCAGAGGAACAATTTCCACCAAAGTCGCCTGCTCCCAGACGGAAGTATCTGCATCGATGAATGTTTCTTGAGCATCACTCTATCTGCACTTCTATGAGACCTCACTGATCTGGCATCGAAGCTCTCTCTCGGGTCACGGAGAGCTAGAGGATCAGAACCATTGAACTGGCCGGTGAACTTACTGAGAGTGGAGCATGATCGTTTGAGCTTAGGAGAAGCCACCCAAGCCGTGGCTCTGCCTAATCCCGGATCGCTGACGTGACCACCTTCGTCATCTTCTTCTTCTCCAGAACAATCATCCATCACCTCCTTACCTAACTCCTTTCTTGTCGGAAACTCAACCGCTCGTTCCTGAACTTGGAATTTGGGAGACTCACGTTTCGTTGAATCGTTCTCATCGCGTTCGTCTTCACCGTCATATGACTCATGCTCGATAGGGTTGTTGTCCTTGTGGTCAACGAACTTGTCGTAGCTCACGATGGTGTTAGGCTCGTCATTCTCCAGAGGCTTCACTGGCTCTTCGAGTCTAATCTGAAGAATTCTCTGTGTTCTTGGTGGCAGAGGAGGCTTTGGATTCCCCTGTTTTAGTCAACACAAGAACGACTTTAATGGAAATAAATCTCAAAACATAAAATAATCTAAAAAAAATACTTATTTGTTTTTGTTTTTGTTAAATTGAAATACTTATTTGTTACACAAAGTTCAAAGGAGGAAGGAATGATGAATATACCTTGTTTTTCTTTCGACCGATTGATCCAGCAAAGCAGCTGAATAACTTCATTGTGTTTTTGACAAACTTAGCCGTAATCTACCGGAAGTCGGGAAAGCAGCAAACCGATGAGTAAACAAGGAGGAATGACGCCGGGAAACGAGGAGGTAGTTCTTGAGCCGACCACCGCCGATTCTGCTGATGTGTCGGCCAGAGTTTCTGAAATTTCGCCGTACTTTGTTTGAGAATGATCTTTCACCAATACAAACGATGACAGCCACTAAACACAAGAAAAGAAAAAACAAAACAGAGAAGAGAAGAAGAGAGAAGAAGAAGAAGAATTATGAAAAGGACGAGTTTTACAGAGCATGCAGTAGAGCCACATGTACCTTAAATTTATGGTCTTTCAAGACATTAAAAAAAAATAGTTGTGTGTACGTATTTAATATTTTTCAATTCTTTCCTTTTTTTTGTTACAATCTAAATTGAGATCCCAATCCAAATTATAAATGTATTTACATATGTAATTCCTAACCCATATAAAATTAGATGACTACCAAAGCAAGTATGTAAGGAATCCGCGGCTAAAACACGGAGTCCATTATTTCGATTTTCTTATTATATAATTTTTCCATAAGATAGAATAATAATCGCATCGTATTCACGAGACAACATTAGTTGGTGACCGAAAATTAGTAAAATATTAGTAGTATAAAGAGAAATATATGTGATATTTTATCTTAATGGTAGTTCTAACTTTTTTTTTCATGGATCAGAATCCAAATAATCTAGATGTTTTGCATCACTGAGTATTCTTATGATCAGTAATAAAGTATTCATGACGATACGTTATGATTGTAATCGTAGTGGGAGGATTCGTTTAAATCTGAACTAATATAATTGCATATGATTGAATCACTATTTACTTTTTTTTTTTATAACACGATTTAAAAGTATTTCTATATCGAAGTTTTAGAGATTTGAAATAAATGCTATCGGATTCTGACTGTACATTAGGTACCAAAATACAAACTACCATCCCAAAACTTAATCATACACAACAGATTGTCAGAAACCTATACTTTATTTTATACCCTCGCAAGCTAAAACACAAATAACTGTAAGAAACAAATGAATTATTAATATAGTTAAAAAAACAGACAAATGAATTATTAATATAGTTCCAAAAACAAATGAATTATTAAATGTTGAGATCAATTGTTTATTCTTTTAAAAGTTCTAAAGAAAAGACAAACAACATTAACATAGTTTTTTTTATTTTGAACAAAGAAGAAAAGACAAAACAGTCGAAAGACAGTAGAGAATAGAGCTACGAGAACGTAATAAGCATCAGGTCCGGTAGTTGCGTCGGGTAGCCGCAAGTAAGGGCGTCCATCGAACTTCTCTGCTTTTTAGTCCACCCAATCTCCAGTGGGCTACACTCTTTCGACCTACTAAATACAATCCGTCCATGTCAGCTATTGTATGGGTCCTATGCACAGCTGTGTGTTGGGCCTATTGATGACGTGGCTCTGTGACGTTGAGTAGAACTGTAGAAGACTATATCCAACTATAATGGTCCATCGTGTCACATGCTTTAAAAGACTCCCTCAAATCATTCAGGCAAGGGAAAAACAAACCACTCTCATGCATTTGAGTGATATAACAATTGACAATATTATCCCACAACGTTATTTTTTTTATAAAGAAAACCTTTGATTGCATATATAATATATTTTATAGAGCAAAGGTGTTCCATACTACAAAACAAGCCTTATAAAAAACCCATATCAAATACTAACCCATTTATCAAGTGAAAAAAAAAACTAGAGTAAAACATCTCACAACGTTATTCCGTCAATAAGAAAACAAATATCTTAGAAGATTATGTCATATGTTTTATATAGAATGAGTGAATAACTCCCACTGACGGTATTATTGATGATAACATTATTATTAACATGTATGACTATTTGTTCGTTTTAAAAATATTTTGAATATAATAATGAAACATGGGTTCCAACTGTATATATATTTGCCAAAGTAAATCCATTATCGTACGTGGACAAAAGAGTCAGATATATATATGGGTTTTTAAAGTGATGCTTTTCTGGCGGACATATGACATTCGTTCTGTGTTTCTAGAGTGTTATTTTTTGTTAAAGCTTTTGTTTCTAGATTCCCTTTCACTTTCTTTCGAAAAATATTGTAACATGGCGCACATCAAAGCAAATCTAAACGGTTATTGGCAAATACGTAAAAGTGGACGTAAGCGACAGGAAGTTTAGAAACATGTTGTCCTTGTTTTTAATATAACGTGTCGTGTAAAGTTACGTAAATATACTAAAGAAAATATCTAATAGACTTTTGTTATGTTATCTCCTCAAATATATGATATATATATATATATATATATATATATATATATCTAATCAGATTTTGGAGAAATGGCACAATATATAAAACAACACTAAATGAGTGGGTCCAACGAAAGATATGTATAGACTTGCTGTGAGAGATATATACCACGGACGACCGGCCCCATCATTATATTTTGGACTGTCTGAAATTTCATGTTTGATTGTCTATAGATCATATTACATCAAGAAATAAGATACTAGTTAATCTTGTATAGTTAGTTGTATACTTGTATATAGTCGTTTAATCGAGTGAGCTTGCAATTGGAACGGGGTTCCCTGAAGCGTTTATTGATTACTTACTATTGGGTCATATGTCTGGGCTTTTTATAAGGTTCATCTTGGACTGTAAAGTGTATGGGCTTCTATTCTTCACCTGCGTATAGGTGTGGTGTTATCCCTATCTTCTTATTCAACTGAATGTGTTTATAGAATCATAATAATAATACTAAAGTTGAATTCAAATACATCTTACGTTTAATATTTTTTTATTTATAAATATTTGAATCTAAATTTAGGAAATGATAATAGTTAATATTTTATTAGTAATTTTAAATGTGATTAGTAAAAAAAGTTGGGCATTTATAGTCTATACTAGTCAATACGAATTGAATACTAATGAAATATGTATAGATTATTAATCAATATGTTAAATTAATCTTTAATATTAAATTTTTTTCGTACTTATATATAGTTATAAACTAATTACATGTTCATCCAGTGAGACATATTTAACTTTTACTAAACATTCAATTATATTTATTTGGAAATATATCTTTGACTTTTAAATTTTTTTATTTTACTAAAATATTTACTAACATTTTCTTTTACTTATATCTAGTAAATATTTTTCTTAGTTTTTATTTTTTTTTACAATTTTATTATTGTTAATTTATATTTTTAGATAGACTTTAGTAATATCTTACTTTTTCTTTAGTAGTTATCATATAATATGGATTGGATTAACAATCCATATTTTATCACCCATATTTAAATCACTTGTCTACAAGTTTTCAACTAACCTCACATCGATCATCCCCGTTTCACATTAAGAAAAAAAGACAGAGACAAAACTGGAGATCAAATCTATGAAAAATGATAGAGAAAAGTTTATTTACGTGGCTACGCTCGCTTACCAAGCAGAAAGATACGACGGTATCATATTACAAAGTTGCGTTGTTTAAACTGACAATTGATTTTGGTTTAAACTAGTATATCAGGAAATATTTAGATGATTAATGACCATACTGTGGTTTATATGTTTTCATGTGGTCACCCGGTCAATAGTTGTAGAGTTTGTGTTATTAAAACTACAGTAAAACCTCTATAAATTAATAATGTTGGGACCTTGAAAAATTATT
>OVBI01000045.1:178743-221356 GCA_900406495.1 Sisymbrium altissimum | reverse complement strand
GAGTTCGGTGTGGAATTCAGCAATTCTGTAGAAATAAGGAGACGACAGATTAGTCTGCTACAGACTCTCCTCCACGGACTTCTATGGAGCTCAGTGTAAGCTTCTCTCCTTGGAATAGACGATTTGGAAGGGATCAAAAGCTAATTGATCGTCCTCATTTTTTTGTTTTTGATTTGGAGAATGAGAGAAAATTAATTCGAAGGAGAGAGAGGAGAGACGCAGAAACGGATCCGAGTATAAGATGTGATTTTGATTTATTTTAATTCAATAAAAACCGAAAAACTTCGTTAAGATACCTGCGTTAATGATGGTCTAAGATCCAAGTTCTTGAAAACAGGTATTGCCAAATATATGAGAGAAGGGAAAAGAAAATATATCGAAGAGAGTTTGGTCTCTCTCTCTCTTTTTTTTTCCATCTAAACACGGGAGAGAGTTTTCAATCAGGCGATTTGGAGAAAGATTGAAAACAAAGGTCTTGCAAAACGATTTTGCACTCCGTTTTCCTTTCGGAATCATGTCGGGCTTCCAGCAGAGCGAGCATGCCCAATCGGTGAGCCTTGCATTGATTCCGGACGAACAGATGACCGACTTCGAATACCATGAGGGCAACAGCACGGCTGTTGACGGCTTCTGCGCTTACGATAATGGTGGCCGCGGCGGCAAAATCGAGGATCACTCAGACTCGAAATCTCCGGTACTTTTTGCTTTGTACCATACTATACAATCTTCCAGTTTCAGATTTCTGAAGTGTTTTTCTTTTGGAATTTAGTTCTCTATAATTGGATTCAATACATATATGGTAAGGTTTAGGGTTTAGGGTTTAGTGTTGCTTTTTGTTTATTTACTAGATGGAAATCTACAATTTCGCTAATTGAAGTTCAGTTCGTTATGTGTAGAGTTTTTGCCTAGTTTCACTGATTCGTCAACTTTAAGTAGAGATAAAGACAAAGATCGTGACCGTCATCACAGAAATACTCGTCACACGGATCATAGTAGGGACCCTAGTGATAGAAGAGAACGTGGTAACAGAGATGATGACGACTACAGCCGAAGCCGCAATCATGACTATGATAAGTGACCGTTCTTGAAACGAAATATTCTTCACAATTCAGATTTTTTTTGTTGTTATATGGATGATACTAATTGGTGTAGCAAATAAAATTCTTAGAGCTCTGATAAGATCATAAGATATATCCTATTGGACCATTGAGGTTGAAAAAGAACTGTTTTTGATGATGTTTGTTTATTCTCTAGTAAGATTTTAGTGGATCCTTTAGATCAAAGTTAGTTAAGAAAAGAAGTAAGAATCAGTTTTTTGTGGGTTTATTTTTGTTCCTTAGTCCTGCCTAGAGTAGTTGCATCATACGATGCTTGTTGAGCTTGTTTTCTCAGTTACTTTATAACTTGTTCGCTCTTTCACCAAGCTAAGTCTATTTGCATTGTAATATAGTGTTTTTACCTCGTTTTATAATCAAACAAATAAATGTGGATTTACCAAGAAACTCTTTATATGCAGCGTATTATTTTGACCTCGTTTTACTTTACATTATGTGCTTTAGGGTCTTGCGATTAAAATTAAATATGGAGGGATCTTGTTTGAATCATAAATTTACTGTACCCTAGATATAAAGTCTAAAGTTGATCATTCCAATGTTCAACTCTCAGGAAATATATCCACAAAAGTGTTTGAACAAAAAAATATAGAACCACTCCATTATTTATATGTTAAATGGTTAGATTCTCCTGTATGGCTATGAACGATCCGACAATGTTACCTCCGACGTCCGGGAACGCCTCACTCCCAGGAAGTGGTCGGACTTTACCTTTCCGATCGACTTCCACTGGATACTTTAACAGATGTCCTCTCATGTCTGAGACTTCTTCAGCTGCAAACTGTTTCCAGTTTCTCTCCGCCATTGTTCTCACTTTCCTTACACATTCTATACTTTCTGGTTGCGTGAAACAGTCATCCAATGTTGCCATATGCTCTGCCCAAAGCGACATTCTGTATCCATAGATCTGCACAGGAACAATAAAAAAACCCAATGATCCAAACTCTAGAACGGGAATATGAATGAACTCGCAATTGCTTCATCTCTACGTGGTTATCGGGATGTACCTGACCCCTTGGACCAGAATGTTTCCTTGCCCATGTATGCTGAGGCTGATAAGCTCCCATTGCAATCTCTGTATCTCTTGTGCCTTCCATTGATCGTTGGTTTATATTTGCCGATCCAATTAGTACGTATTCGTCATCTACGACCATCCCCTTCGAGTGAACATAGATCATAAATCTTCTGCTTTTCCGACTCAATGCCTGCGAAACCATCAGGAATCATCATCTCAGCAACATGATCAGTTTACACAGAAGGGAGTCTCGGGTCTAGTTACCTGAGGAGTGTTTGCGTTGCTAGGACTTCCTGTACCCGAGTTATCGATTCCATCCATCATTTCTCTGTTCCCAAGACAGAAGAAATTGAGGTAATCTTGTGGGGAGAATGCTCCCTCAAGCCCGGTCTCCACTAACGCCTTATAGATAGTCTCATACATCATCTGCATTGTCTTGTGCTGCAACGATGATAACACTGACATTCAGTTTCAACATTCTACTCAGTATTTTTTTTTCTGATCTGAGAAATGAAAAGGAATATTTTGGCTTAGACAATCACGCAACAAGCATTTACTCAGAAATACCTGCCAATATAGAATCCTCTGGGTTGCAGCACCAGTTGGAACACCTTCTGGCCACATTGGAATGACAATATATGCAGCAAAGCGTTCATTTGCCCTAATCTTTTCAGCTATCTTTAACGCAATTTCCATAGGAATCAAATTATTCGCACCTACACATTGTACAGCAACGTTGAGAACCAATACGAAAAAATATAAGAAACCTCGAACATCATAAAAGAAAAATCAGACACAGACACAAATAGTAGTCACCTAAAGCTTCGTACAAAGTGTATAGCAACATGGTTGGCAATAATAATAACCTCGTTGATTTTGTAACACGTGACACAATTAAAAATATATCGACAAAACCGTGTGATGTCTATCCTAGGACAGTGATTTGTAAGAAAAAAACTTAGGTTTCTTGTATTCTTGAAATAAAAGCAGAGACATATAACCAAACCTATGTCCTTGTGCGCATTCCAGTTGTAGGAAGACCCAATGAAATACTGATTCTCAATATATATGAAGTGTTGGGCTGCACGAATGGCCTTGACATACGCTGTGTGTATGCTCATATCAATGAGTACGTTCTTCCCACACACCAAGTTCTATCCAAAAGAAAAAACCTTTTCATGGATAATTTTTCGAAATATTTAGACACCCAAACATAATGATAGCTAAAGATTCCATTGAGTTTCAAGTCACCTTGCATGTAGCATCTTTTGGATCCTTTGGGAAACCTTTCACAGAGTTTGAATCGATTGAGCGGAAAATCTGAATCAAATCAGAAAAAAAACATCAGCTTAGCCTGCGTAACCATGACTATATTTTACCAACATACAGAAATAATTTTCCTGGACCATTTCTTTTGACCAAATTTCAATTGGCATGATATATACTGTATTGTATTGTAATGTGATTTATTTCATCGACTCGGCACGATAGTCTCAATGAAATCTCTATATAAAGGTAATCCTGAAAGACCCATTTCATATCAATGGCTAGAAAGAGAAGAAACAGATACAAGGAAGCTGATGTCAGACCTTATATTGTTAAACGAGTCCAGTCACTAATAAGCATATGCTCAATCAAGATAGCAGACACATACTAGGAACTAGTGAATATTGGTTGGTTTCACCTAAATGCTAAAGTTCGTCAACTTCCACTCCAATGCAATGCTAAAGAGTGACGCAAGATCTAATCATGGTTTCATAAATTACTAAGCCTCTCAGGTCTTATTCTAGATAGCATCAGTTTTGATGTTCTTACCTGAACATGCCAAGCCTCAGGATCGTTCTCGCTAATAGTAGGGGTATCAGAAACTCCTAATATATCTGGAATCCTATCGATTCTCAACAACGCATCATCATAGGAAGTCTTAAACTTCTTGATCCCGCTAGGCTTCGCAGCCTTCAACCATCTCTCCTCGAAGTTCGTTAGCACATCATACGCAGCCGGGCCATCAATCTTACTGTGCAAGTCATGCCACGGCTCTCTTGGACATCCGGAAAGGTTTCCCTGATGAGATGATGAGACTTTTAAGTACAAAAAATTAAGGTTGTCCCATTCAGAATAAAACGATTGGCTACCATATGGTTATCAATCTTCCAGCTCAATAAATTTTGATGTTTATCGCTTACTAATTAACTGCCAAGAAAACTACGCAGGATATTAACAAACTGTACCGTAAAGGTGGGGTTGTGAAAATCATCTTTATGAACTGTCTGTAGTGTCCTGAACAACGGATGTTGAGGAGTGTCATATCGGCCATCACACAGATCAAGCCCACCGACAAAAGCTACAATTTTCCTTCTGTTGGCACCAGCATCGGCATCTACTATTACATTTTTTTGGTGGTGTGTATAGATTGTCCCAACTTCCTGATACACTAAAATTTAGTTAGAAGCTGGATACCTAATTTAACCCCAAAAAAAAACAGGAAAAACAGAAAGCAATACTCTACCCTCTGCTTGACCCAACTATGTCGCTTTCCAGCATTACGGGGGCAGAGCAGGACTTGAACTGAGGAATGCTTAAAGAAACGGCGTGTCTCTTCATCATGGGTGGCCATAACGCCATCCTGTACCGTTACCAAGTTGAGTCAAAAGAAATAACTAATATGAGACACCAAAAATTTGAAAAATCATGCCAGATATATATGGTACGTAACTCGAAATGAAGTAGTATTTACTACAAAAATCAAGCTTTTCCGACATTTCAAACTCATTTGGCTTAATGATTTACACGGAAAATTTGTAATAAAGAAAGAAGAAATGTCATGAAACCAGAGTCATCGGTACGTGAAATTCTAAATAGGTTCAGAGCTCTACAATCTATACACTAGATATGGGAAATATTAATCAGAAAATAAAGAAGGAAAACGAAAAGAAGTGGTAGCCAAGGGTGTGTGTAACGTACCGTTTTATAACCCAAGATGCTACGTGAAGTTGGGTCATCCCAAACTAAAAGCAGGACTCTCACACCTTCTTGGGACTTCGATCTTAGGAGCTCACCAAGAGTACATTCTGACGCCGGACCTACTTTATCCCGAACCAGCCTAACTTTGTGCCACACTGACCAACCAGTGATATAGATTAAACGCCTCGCCTGGCGTATGGCATCGAACATATCATGCCAACACTTGCCATGTTGGTAAGACATTCCATTGTCTAGTCTAATACCCGGGAGCATCCCTTCTGGGACATGTGCATCTTGGTACAACGTCACAGTTCCGCCTTTCCTAAGCGGGAAATAAGTTCCAGGTACCCCCTGGTAATCAGGACCTGCCCCAACTCCATGATGATAAACACTAAGTTTCTCCATAGGAGTATACTGGATTGACAGTGATAAGTTAGCCCCTGGTTTACAAGGCTTCCCGTTACTGCTTAGAATGGGAAAAGTGCCTTCAATTTTGGCGCATGAGTAGATCTGTTCGACCGGGATTGTAACCAATCCTATAAGCTGTGAGCCAACAACATCACTGTCTTTAACAACAAAATGAACTTCTGCAGCATGATGAGCAACAGGAACATAAAAATGCTGCATCCAAACAGGGTTTTCGCTGTTGCTCATAACATAAGTTCTTCCAATAACAGCACCAGCGACAGATACAGAAACGTAAGGATCACTGGTGATTTTCCTGCTAAGCTGGCCTTCGATTTTTCCAGGCAGTCTTCCAAACATGTCACCGAGGGTCTTATGGAACATATCCATGTTAGGGAGATTTTTGGCATGATAGATCCAGATGTCCAAATTGCCATGCAAGAGTAGGACCTTCAAGGAGCCTTTACCAAAGAGGGTCATCTGCAGGTCGGCGCTGTGTGGGGATTCAGAAGATGCGTAGCCGGGAGTATAAGAAGATGAGGAATCCACACGGTCTAAGATTGGGAGATGAGAGTTGCTTGGAAATGAGCTGTTAGGGTAGCCATAGAGTTCCCCGGGACGGGTTTGCCAGGAGTTGGAAGGGTAGGAAGATAAATGTGGAACGGGGTGGTTGTCAGAAATGCGGAGACCACCAAGATGTTCATCGACGGGAGGATAAGAATTGGTAGCATTATCACGAGGGGGCGTTCCGACAGAAGTGAGACAGTCTTGCCTACGATACTCTGGATAGGATTGAGTTTGAGCGGGAGGAGGAGGGTCTTGGGGCTTAGGATCAGGCGAGTATTGGGAAGGGTCTTGGTAGGGATAGTGAGGAGGGGGGGCATAGGTGCCCTGCGGCTGAGGATAAGAAGGGTAAGGAGAAGGTTGGTAGTCGAAAGAATGGCGGTGAAACTCAGGAGGAGGGAGAGATGAAGAATGCGGGGGGTAGTCCAATGGGCCAGAATGAGAACCTGAAGCGTGCTGATGAAGCGGAGGCGTTGCATAAGGGGGAGGTGGCGTTGCGTAGGGAGGTGGTGGGTAAGGATAATAAGAAGGAGGAGGTGGGTATGGCTCTGAGCTGGGAGGTCTATAAGGACCCGCTGCTGCTGCTGCTGGGTATGGGTATGGAGGGTACGGGTACTGACCGTAAGGGTATGGATAACGTGAACCATAATTCTCCATTTTTTCCTTCACAACATAACCAAACACTCCAGCTGATTCCTCTGCCACAACGATTCAAAGCGAGATCAATCACTCGAAACCGGATTGAACGAATCAAGCTTCTCAAAGGTTTACATACAAAACACATGAAACGAGAATCTCACAACAAAACCATTTGTCTTTCTTCAATTGATGCCAAATTACCTAGACGGGGCCCGCGATTACGACGATGATTCCGATAAAATAGGAGAAACTTACCTTTGGTGGGACCTTAAGGATCCGTCGGAGAAGAAACGCGTGCGAAACCCCCGAGGAGAGGAGGGAGATGATCTTATATACGAATCCCAAAACGCGTCTTTCTTTTCTGTCTCCGTGTCCAAAACTCCTGACAAGGTTGATGCATAAACCGGCTATTCCAGGTTCCCAATGTTTCTCCTTGTTTTGGAACACACTTAATATAGCCGGTTGCATCTTTCCAGCTTTGCCACGTGTACTAATTTCTTTCATCACTGCATACTATATTCTTCTGTCTGAATATTCATCTATCTATTTAATATTTATATTTTGGCCCACAAGTTCAGATCTCGTAGTTTGTATACCATTCCATATCAGCAAATTCCTCCAACGAAATGTATTATGTTACGTTTTAAAAATAAAACGAAAGTATGTTTATACATTTGTGATAAGAGAAAAAAAGATATGTATATGTAGATAAGATACTTATTCTCAAAATCTTACAAGTTACGGTAAGCTTTTGTTCATTAAGTATTTAAAAATCAGATAATTCCATGAGTTTCCATGATTGTATATTTCTTTGGTAATAAATATGGCAATATTATTCCCACGTCACCGCGATTGGGCTTCTGACCTTGTACTTGTCACATACCCAAACCAAAGCTCCAAAGGAAGAAGATGAATTTCTGGAAGCTTCTGCAGCAAACGTCACCGTATAACTCAACCTCTCACGAACCTTGTGGAACTTTAGAACCTTGGGCTCCACCCTCACCTTCACACCTTTTGGTTCCTCAACATGAGCCATATACTCACACGCAGGTGACCCAACGTTCGTCACAGTCCTCTTATATGATCTCACCGTTTTCAACTTGGCGCCATTGACCAAGTTCACCGCGAACGACGGATAGTTCAAATCAGCGGGACTAGGAGGACACGTGTACTTGGTGCCGGAGAACAAGAGTATTCTCTCGCTCGTGTAGTTTAAGCTGCACAAGTAGTTCAGATAGTCGACGGTTGAGAGATCGTACACCAGTCCCGGATCTACCGCTCGCCCTGGGTCCACGTGTCCCCCTCCAAATTCAAACGCTGTGGCCGCCGAATTGGGTCCCGCTCCCATATCTCCGATCGGTAGGTTCCTGTTGTCGGTGGTCCTCGCCGTCGTCATGAGCGCTGATTTGATCATCGCCGGTGACCAATCGCCGTGCACGGATTTGATTAGAGCGGCGATTCCGCTGACGTGGGGGCAAGCCATGGAGGTTCCAGAGATGATGTTGAACTGGACGCGCCTCGGGTCGGATCTGAGGAGGCTGGGGCTCGAGAGCGGCGACCATCCGGCGAGGATGTTCATACCGGGAGCTGAAATGTCCGGTTTAACGATTTCCGGTCCGGCGACACTAGGCCCTCTAGATGAGAACGCCGCGACGATCGGAGCGGTTGCACCGTACGCGGTTCCTCTGAATTGAATAGATGCGACGGTGGCGTTTGCCCCGCCACCTCCGCCGGCGAGATACTTCAGCAAGACTTTTCCGTCGGAAAATCCGATTGAAACCGCCGGCAAAACGTGAGGATCAGCAAGGAGCTCCTCTCCTTCCGTCTCTCTGCTCACCAGAAGCATCGCTACTCCGCCGTTCCGTTTCACCTCTTCCCCCTTTGCCGTTCTGCCGCTGCCTCCTCTCAAGCAAATGACGATCTTACCCTCGACGAGTTCTCTCTTGAGCGAGTTCCCAACACAGAACTCGGCCCCGCTTCCTCCTCCGGCCGTTGTGTTAAACGCTAAAGCCAGATTCTTAAAGCTTTTCCCTTTATACAAGGACGATCCAACTAGCTTTTTACCCGTCCCGATCCGGACTATCGCCGGAAACGTTCTGTCCGTATAGCTAGCGGCAACGGTCATCAACCACGGAGCTCCGTTGCTCACTGTGGATTTACTTGGACCCGAGTTACCTGCGGAGCAAGAAACGAATATGTTCTTCTGCATCGCTCCAAACCCAGCGATCGCGATCGGGTCGACGTAAAACGGACGTGAAGATCCACCTAGCGAGAGAGATATCACATCCACACCGTCTAGAATGGCTCGGTCAATGGCCGCCATTACGTCGCTGCTCGCGCAACCTAACGCCCAGCATGCTTTGTATGCAGCGATCCTCGAACTAAACCTCATACCGGAAGCGAACATGCCTTTCGCTTGCCCGAAATAACTCGCTTTCGGGACAATGTCTCCAGCAGCTGTCGAGGCTGTATGCGTCCCGTGTCCTTGCGCGTCTCGTGCCGACCTATGGAATCAATTAGTCACGCTTTTTGGTTACGATTTTAACCATAATTTTTTTAAGATAACAAGGTACATTTTTGTTACTAAGACTACGTCATTGTTATTGTTTTTTAACAATGATGGTTATTAACTAAAATAAAATATGTTTCCAGTTTAAGTACAGTAAACTCTAGTTAAAGTCATTGGCATTCTAATTCTTTTCATTTTAATTGGCTGTGTTACAGGGTGATTCTATCTTATCCAAACAATGTTCGGTTCGACGTTATGTTATACACAATACACAGCGTTGTCAGAGTAACTTACAAATTTTATTTACCCAGTTAAATTTGCATGTGATATTTGAAGTTTTTCTTCGCGTTAATTAACATAACGATGTGATATCAATAGACGTTTAAATTAGTATTCTAATCATTAATTTTTCAACCATCTAACCTGAAATCCGTGGTTTCGTTGACTTTTCCAGCGACGGATTCGTAGCCTTTGTAATACGCGCCAGCTCCAATGATCTTCTTGTTACATGACGAAGAAGAGAAGTTTGTGCCTTTATCGCACGAACCTCTCCATCTAGACGGGATCGGAGGCATGTGCGTGTCTCGGAAGCTCACGTGCTCCGGCGAGATCCCAGTGTCCACAAGGCCGATGATAACGTCCGAAGCTAGACTCGTCTCGTTCCAAACTCCGATCCCAAACTCGAGACCAAGAAACTCGGGAGAATGTGTTGTGTGTAGAGACAGGAGCTCGTCTGGATACGCCGAGATAAACCCTTCCGTGTTTTTCACTGTCTCAAGCTGGTCGTCGGTGAGAGTCGCGGAGAAACCGGACATGGCATTTTCGTAGATATAGTGAATCTCGGGGAGGAAAAAATCATCGTCGTCCTTAAGATTCTCTGTTTGGAGTGAGTCCAAAAGTGACGTTACGATGTGTTTAGTATTGGTTTTGACAGTGTGGATCACGTACGTTTGTCTAAGGGACGAAGCATCTGATGTGAAGAAAATGGAAAAGAAGAAGAGGAAGATTAATGATCTGACGAACATCATGGGACGGTTGTCGGTAAAGGGAAACAAGAGCATTAATGAAGTCGATGGATCTATGATTCTTAGGACTCGTCTCTGTGTGTATATAACACATAAAAGATATGTGTGACGTGTGAATGCTGTGAGCTGTAAGCTGCGGAAAATGTGACTCGAAAGAACAATATATATATAGATATATATATAAAAGGTATGTTAACTCAGTGAAATACGTGATGTTAATTTGTAACTGTCGCTATCGTGTGGTTTTTGCGCGCGTCTGTTACTTAATGTTGCTTTAAGAGTCGTGGGTTCATTTATATTTTACCAATAAAAGCAAGCATATACACGTATTGATTGGGTATAATGAAGAGTGAGGGATAAGTTTAGACTTTGATCCGTAAAATGCTTAGTTGATTGTGCGCAGAATTGTGATATATGTCCAGTCATTTTGCAATTATGCAAAATCGATGAAAAATTTGAACACAAAAAGACACAATTAAGCTGAGCTACTCGCTCAATAATTTAAACCTCTCCATCACACATAAATGTTTACTGCGTCATGCCAGCAGTGAAAGTTAAAACTGTATAATTAACATCATATCGCATAATGTTCCACACCCACAATGTGATAATTTCACTATTTCGCATATATTAACTAGTAAAAAACATTGAATACTGTAGTCTAATATTATAATATCTTATAACTAGTCGAAACCTATAATTTTAATTGATTCTGCTATATATAAGTTGTTTAGTGTTAATCCAATTCACGTTGAATATCCCCAAAAATATATCAGTTTTTGAGCTTAAGTTAAAAAAAAAAACAGAGAAAAGAAAAAGAAAACAGGTAGTAGTTTTGATATTTGAAGAAGGACGGGGATGCAGCTTCCACCGCCGGTAGGTGACATTAAATGAGGGGGACAATGCAATGATAATTGGGGCGTGACATAATATTACTCATATCATAATATGTTTTCAGACCTCAATACTTAATTCTTATGATTCAAATCATTGCTTGTTCACACTTCACCCACCCTCTCTCTCTCTCACACACACAGAATCTCTTTTGTTTTGGCTTCGAAGCCAAGTTAGAACACGTGACGTAAACGACGATGACTAACGTTGGTTTTTTTTCCACTCCTATGAACGTCAGAGATATTCATCGTATCTTCCCATTTAATTCAATATACGTTAAAGAAAGGATATGTAATAGTTGGGGTTTATATTGTTCTGGCTCTTCAAAAGATCTTAGTGTACACCAAGGTCTTTGTACCTACCTGTACATAAGTATTAAGTGCATTGGGAAGATTAATCTATCTAACTAAAAACAAGAGCTGGTATTTAGAAGACCCAAAGAATCTAGTATATATAGATTAAGAAAGTGTTATGAAAGAGTCAAACACAAAGCCCGTCTAGCTCAGTTGGTAGAGCGCAAGGCTCTTAACCTTGTGGTCGTGGGTTCGAGCCCCACGGTGGGCGTGTATTTTTAATATTTATTTCTTTTATTTACCCTCGGTAATAGTTGGGCTTAAAAGAAAGAGGCCACATAAGATGCGCCCATAACGGTGGCGGGTGATGATGATGCAGGTACAGGAGAATCCATAACGGTAAGAAATGAAGAATTGCCCTTTGGGACTCTCTCTTCTTCCTTTCTTCTGGCTTTCTGCGTTTGTCTAATTAAACCGGAATTGATGGGTGTGGGAGGAAAGTTCTGGGATTTGTTGAGACCTTATGGTCGACAACAAGGTTCTGAGTATCTCAGGGAGAAACGGGTGGCCGTTGATCTTTCATTCTGGATCGTTCAGCATGAGACTGCCGTCAAGGGTTTTGCCCTTAAACCTCACCTAAGGCTCACTCTCTTCCGAACAATCAACCTCTTCTCCAAGGTCCCCATTCTTTCTTTGAATCGCCTCATTATGTATGCTTCCAATTACATTTCCGAGATTCGTCTCCCTTAAGGGTTCCACTCTCTAGGAATGTGGGCTTTCGCTGGCGAAATGATCATAATGCGGTTTAGGGTTTTGCAGTTTGGAGCGTACCCAGTTTTTGTGGTTGATGGAACACCTTCGCCCTTGAAATCTCAGACCAGGATCTCTCGATTTTACCGATCTTCAGGAATCGATACGTCGAGTCTGCCTGCGATCGAAGACGGCGTCTCCCTCGAGAGAAATAAGCTGTTTTGTGAATGGGTTAGGGAATGTGTGGTAAGTCGGGTTCCCCTTGAATAGGCTCCCAGTTTTGTTCCGCATTATCTTCTCATCAACCTTTTGTTTCTGTAGGAGCTACTCGAACTGCTCGGTATCCCGGTTGTGAAAGCTAAAGGTGAGGCTGAAGCTCTCTGCGCACAATTGAATAGCCAAGGTTATGTGGATGCTTGCATTACTCCTGATAGCGATGCTTTCCTCTTTGGTGCTAACTGCGTTATCAAAGGCTTCAAGCCTAATTCAAGAGTAAGTCTTCTTCTTCCGTAACTCTGTATTACTCTCTGACTCGCTAATGGACTAGCCTTCTTTAACCGATGGAATTGCTTTGTGTGTAGGAGCCATTTGAGTGCTACCATATGTCAGATATTGAAGCTGGCCTCGGTCTGAAGCGCAAACACTTGATAGCCCTGTCTTTATTGGTTGGAAACGACTATGATTCAGGTGGTGTTCTTGGGATTGGTGTGGATAAAGCACTTCGCATTGTCCGTGTCTTCTCTGAAGACGACATACTCGAAAGGTATTCATAATCCATAAGTCTCTACTTTTCTTTGTGACTGGTCACTTCTTGAACGTATTGAGATGTTTCGTGTAGACTAGTGGACATTGGAAATGGGTTGAAACCTGCAGTAAATGGTGGAATCAGATCAGTGGATGATGATGGTGAAGAGTCCCGCTCCGAGATAAAGAGAAGATTTCCACACTGCTCTCGTTGTGGACACCCAGGCAGCAAAAGAACCCATTTCAAGTCCTCTTGCGAGCATTGCAGCTGTGATAGTGGTTGCATTAAGAAACCATTAGAGTTTAGATGTGATTGCTCCTTTTGTTCCAAGGATCGAGATTTGAAGGAACAGAAGAAAACTGAGAATTGGTGGATCAAGGTCTGCGATAAAATTGCTCTAGGGCCAGAATTTCCCAACAGGAAGATCATTGAACTATATCTATCCGATAGTTTCACAGGTATGAAATGACTTAACAACTTCGTCTCCGCATTACATGATTCTTGTTCTAAATCCTAATTTTTATGTTCTTCTGAAGCAGAAGATGTCCCTTCAATCTCGTGGGGAACTCCTGATACGGAAATGCTAGTGGATTTTGTGGTTTTCAACCTGCATTGGGATCCTTCTTATGTTAGAAAAATGTTGCTTCCGATGCTGTCGACCATTTATCTAAGAGAAAGGGCAACAAACAACACGGGAAATCCATTGTTATATGACCAGTACGAATTTCATTCAATCAAGTGCATAAAAACAAGGTATGGGCATCAGTCCTTTGTGATAAGGTGGAGAAAACCCATATCTACAGGTGGTTGTACTCAGCACGAGGCAGAAAAAACGATTGCTGTATGGGAAGAAGAAGTGGTCGAAGACGAAGAGTCTGCTGATCCCTTAGATGGTTTAAATGAACCACAAGTGCAAGATGATAACGGTGACTGCTCTTTGCTGACTGATGAATGCATAGGACTTGTTCAGTCTGCTTTCCCTAATGAGACAGAGCACTTCCTGCATGAGAAGGTAATGTGAATGGTTCTTTCTCTCGATATTGTTTTGTTCTTTTTGGCTGCTCTTTGCCTGGTTGCCTTATTGTTCTTGTGAAACTGTCAGAAACTGCGAGAGTCGAAAAAGAAGAATGTCTCTGAAGAAGCAGCATCATCAAGTTCAACAACAATGGGTGTACAAAGAAGTATTACCGATTTCTACCGTTCAACGAAAGCAGCAGCAACACCAGCTCAAAGTGTAGACACAGGGGGGAGCTTAATAGCTTCTGGTGAAAAGAAGAGACAAGCAACTCCGTCTATTAGTAGTAGTAGCTTTTCAAAGTCTGTAAGGCGTCGTCTTTTGTTTGGATAGAACATTTCTTGATTGGTAAACCCAATTTTAGGTCTACGTCAAGGAAGTATCATCTAAATCTTTTCTGTAGTAGATTATCTAGTTTTTTTCCCGCTGGACTTAGACCTTGTGCGAAGTCTTCAAACCGAGTAAAACAAATAAATTTGTTTGGTTTGTCTTTCATCTGAAAAGGGTTTTATCCAATAAGGTTAAAAACATAAATTGGTGCTGCCCAGGATCGAACTGGAGACCTTTTGCGTGTAAGGCAAACGTGATAACCACTACACCACAGCACCGTATGCTTGAAAGTACCATTTCTTTTGATTAGGATTTTCGTACAGAAACCAAATGGAATGGGGAAAAACGGAAAAGTAAACGGCGCATTTGAACAACAACAAACTGAAGGTTTGGTCTTATCGGGAGCAAAGAGGATGAGTGTGGTAATAACATCAAGCATCAATCCCAAATCTCCCTCGCCGTCTCGACGGTTTCCGTCATGGATAAACAGCGGAGACAATTCTCCCTCACTGTTGCTATTGAGGGGAATCTCCGCCTCTTCCTCACGGCGGAGGTATTCGGTGTCTTGCGCCAAGAGCCCAGATGATTACCACGCAACCCTCAAATCTCTCAATTCTCGGGGCCGGTTTCCCAGAAAATCCCTTGGACAGGTTCTCTTTGAGGTTCCTGCGCTTGTACAGTCAATTTGAGTACCTGCTTCGTTGGTGGTACCTTGAACAGGTCGAACACCATGTTTTTAGCTTAAGCAAACCTCTCTACGTTTGTTTGTGTCATGTGACAGCATTACATGCTGAATTCGGATGTCAACGATCAGCTAGCGGCTGCGGCTAATGTGAAAGAAGGAGACTTTGTGTTAGAGATTGGTCCTGGGACTGGCTCTTTGACCAATGTTCTTATCAATTTAGGTGCTACCGTTCTTGCCATCGAGAAGGTTTGTTACAATCCCCCACGCCATACTTGATGCACCTTTCGTTTGTTTATACGCCCAGCACCAAAATGTTGATACTAACCAAAATCTTATAGGATCCTCATATGGTGGATTTGGTGAGAGAAAGATTCGCAGGTTCCGACAAGTTCAAGGTACAACCAACAACTCAACTCATGTGGTTTGTCTCTAATTGATATCATTCTTCACTTTTTTTTTTCTGATCACATGCCTACTTTTTTAGGTTTTGCAAGAGGATTTTGTCAAGTGTCACGTCCGCTCTCACATGCTATCCGTTTTAGAGAGTAGAAAGTTATCAGATCCAGATTTTGCTTTTGCAAAGGTCCCAAGTTTCTCTCTTTTGGGTCACTTGGCTCTAACTCAGCACCACATTTTAATCTTTATATTGATTTTTAACATAATGGTACTGTGTATATTATTAATGCAGGTTGTGTCCAACTTACCTTTTAATATTAGTACTGATGTTGTCAAGCTTCTACTTCCTATGGGTGACATCTTCTCACGAGTTGTTCTCTTACTCCAGGTAAAGTACAAGTTGTCCTCCTCGTTTCAAAAGGATCATCTCAGATACTAAAGCATTTTTTTATGGTCAAAGATGCTATAGCATATATCAAGTGCGACAATTATTATTGTGGTTAATATCAGGATGAGGCTGCTTTGCGATTGGTTGAGCCAGCATTACGAACATCTGAATACCGACCCATCAACATTTTGGTCAACTTCTATTCAGGTACCTGTTCCATGATCGCCATTTTCATGTTGCAAATCTTGTGATTGTTAATGTCGTGTTTCGCTGAGAAACTGTGTTAACTTCCTTTGTTTCAAGAACCGGAATACAATTTCAGAGTTCCTAGGGAGAACTTCTTCCCTCAGCCAAAGGTATATTCACAGTTTTATTTTACTTCTCCAAACTTTTACATCACAAGAAAATAAATCGATACCAATTACGCTACTTTTCGCCTTGTGCTGCTTGCAGGTTGACGCTGCTGTTGTAACATTCAAACTGAAGCATCCGAGGGACTATCCCGATGTTTCGTCCACCAAAAGTTTCTTCTCTTTGGTAGCTAAAACTCTCTTGAGTCTGCTTCTTATATTTTTTGACAATAAAACAGCTGAACCCAAATCCCACAACAGGTGAATTCTGCATTCAATGGGAAGAGAAAAATGTTGAGAAAGTCCCTCCAGCACATATCGTCATCTCCTGAGATCGAAAAAGCTCTTGGAGTTGCAGGTCTTCCAGTCACTGTGAGTAATCACGCTGATGACTTATATGGGTCTTAGGCAGCGGTTTATATGGATATCATATGTCTATAGGTTGGCAAATTATAAGTCAAAACCCTTTGACTCATGTGTTTTTGTTCTACTATCTCGCTGATGACTTATATGGGTCTTAGGCAGCGGTTTATATGGATCTCATATGTATCTAGGTTGGCAAATTATAAGTCAAAAAACTTTGACTCATGTGTTTTTGTTCTACTATCTCGCAGTCAAGGCCTGAAGAGCTTACGTTGGGCGACTTTGTCAAGTTGCATAATGTAATCGCCAGAGAATAGGACCAACCAACGAGAAGGACCATCTAAGCATCATGTTTTGTCAGGTTTCCTGAGAACAAAACACCTTGAGGAAGATGCTGCTCGATGCAGATGACACTATATTGATGTAGAAAAAAAAAAAATATGACCAATCCCCATAGGAAGTAAGTAGAACACAGAGACAATCTTATTCTTGTAGAACTCGCTGTCCTTGATCATCTTTATAATGTAAAATGGTTGATTTGTAATCCCTTAACTTAAATGATACAAGTGTCTTTACAATCACAAAAGCTTCGTAACCTTTTTACCCTAGGATTAAGTCTGTCTACACTCTAGAGTTTACAGCCAGATTATCAATCATCCATGAAACTGGTAGATAAGATCCAAAGCTCTCAGCTTCGAGGCATGTGGGTCGAAATCGAACCCATAATCACGGCCACTCCTCTCTTCCGTAGCCGAAGTCTCCACCACGGCCGACGACGGAGACAGTGGCCGCTTGGCTCTCTTGTTCCTAATAAAACACTCTCTCATCTTCTCCTCCACCTTCTCCACCGCCGAATCTCTCTGGTCTTCCACCGCCTCAGCCTCGCCGTTCTCTTCTTCCTCCCCTAATTGCATCGGATCAACGGAGGAGAGAGACTTCTCGGCTGACGGAGATGGAATGGTGGACAGGAGCAAGGCGGAGAGGCGGTTGTGGGCTATGCGGAGAGAGGAGGAAATTTGGAGAAGCTGGTTTCGTTCCACGGAGGTTCCGATTTGCTGCGCCATGAGAGTTGCTTGCTCCAGCGATGATATCATCTCAGCTACCTGCTCTGTGTTTCCCATGACTTTATTCACCTCTTTCTCTCTCTCTCAATCTTCTCCAGATGTTTTGTGTTTTAGATTCCAGTACTATATAACACAACAGTCACAGCGAGAAGCAGAGTTTGGTCGGATCCGAGGAAGAGAGACTCGTATATATAATAATATATCTGTGTATGTAAAATACTGCTTTTTTACTTTTGGGCCTTTTCTTTCTCTTTTTAAAAACTGGGCTTTACTTGTTCAACTCATAAAACTACTCGGCGGGGTTTGTCATTTCGTTTCCTATTTTTTAAAAAATTGAACTGAAGAGGTGTTTTATCTATTTGTTTTCAAAACCAACAAAACCCACTTACAATTTTACAAAGTTTCAAACCCAATTTACTTTACTAATCCATGATTGTAACATGGATTATTTGTTACCAATGAAAAGCGCGTAATCATCTAGATATGGTCCTTTTTTGTAAACAAACTTCTGTATGGTCTTTCACGTTAACACAAGTGAAAAGGTTATGAATGATATGATATATGTTTGGCTTTATGTAATCATTTACACATTGCATGTACACTTTTTTTGTTTTTGTTTTCCCCAGACGTTATCTCTTTAACAAATAAAGTGTCCCTGTGTGAGAGAGAGAGAGGGTTTGAGGACGCATATATTTTCTGCATTTAGTGATCTGCAAAACAATGAGTAGTTTAAAAGAGACGTCACATGGCCAAATTGAATTCAAATTATTGTTCCGATAACATAACTCAGGGAGCTAGCATACTCTGATACTCATATCTATTCCCCTCTCAAAAGTGTATATTTATCATACTCTAAAACTTTCCACAACACTCAGTCCTGTTTCTTTGGCGATTCAAGAGTTTACCAAATATACTAGTATTTATTCTGTTTTTTTGTTTTTTATGTTAAGATACAACGGGAATAAAGAATCATGTCACGTGAAGCACCATTGTTTAAAATAATAACACTAATGTTTATAACTTTGTATGCTAAAGTAGTAATTCTTGAAAATTTCAGTGTCATTAGGTAGTTATTCCAGGAACAAAAGAAAGAAAATCGATGGTTAAATAAAGCAGATGGACGTAAGTGGGGCCATAGTCCATAGCTCACGCGACTCACACATGCTATGTGTGGTTTTTTTTGTAATATCACTAAAGTACGAGCACATGATTGTAATTGGAGCATCCTCTGGATTCAAAAATTCTCAGCGACACGTAGCACATCCAGCCACGTAAGAGCCGATAAAGCATTCTGAGTTCAGTTTAACTATGATCGAACGGTCCTACAAGAAGACACGTCAACTGTGTGTAACGTTATAAAAACACAGGCAGATCTAACGGTCAAATCGAATCTGCTAAGATCAATCAGAGCCGTTGGATCCGTAAAAAAGAAGTTACCGCTTTTAAGGGCGTAGGGCTTTCTTGGGAGGGGAATCTCAGTGACAGATCGACCAGACACTGTAGCTTTTTATGATGTTTCTATAATTTTAAAATTTTTTGTCAACTGTTTCAAGAAAGTAAATAACCAAAGTAAAGAAATAAGGATTATATTTTATTTCTAGAATCAGATTTGATCGAAGTTGTCTTTAGTTTTGTACTCTGTCATCCTTTGTCCCTTTAATATATCTTCTTTTACGCTCTCCCTCTCTCTCTCTAAATCGTGTTTGTGATTTGAATTTTTTCAAATATTAAATGTGAGCAAAGAGAAAATAAAAGAGAGGAGCAAGTGTTTGTTTTTTTTTGGTTAATATAATCGTTTGGAGTTTTGAGGAAGAGAAGTTAGCAGTTTAGTGTTTGTATTTTTGCAAGATCTCAACAGCTCCGCTTTAGTTTCGTTCATTACAGAACAAAATGTTGGCGTCCTTTTGTCTGGGTAAGTAAGCAAGTATTGGGATTATTCACCAAAATAATGTTCTCATCTCTTAACTTTTGTAGTGTCGTCTCTCATAATTGCTTAAATTATCATTCAAGGGTTTATAAAAATGAATTCTCACGGTAAATTTCCTACTTTCTTCTGATTCAAAGCAGAAAAATAAAAAAGAGTTTCGAAATTCCTGATTGAATCTGCTGTCTGCTTCTCATTCCTGAGCTTTTTCTGCTTTTTGGGTTTAAAGGAAACCTCAAAAGTTAAATCTTTTCTTTTTGATTGTTTTGTAACAAAAGGTTAAAATTATTTATGAGATTCTGAATCTTTTAAAGGTCTGTTTCTTTGCGGTTTGATGGTTATAAGTCACAAGAAAAAAAAGAGCTAAAGTGATGATAAAAAAGCAGTGATCTAAAACTCATTATTGGTTAAATTTTATTTGCTTTTCCTTTGCCAAACTTAATTAATTGCTTAATCACCGATACAAACGATTCTGTGAGTTTCTTATCATCTCTTGGATTCTCCTCTCTGGTTCAGAAGATTAAAATATGCAGAGTCTACTACTTTCATTTCCGGTCTTCTGCTCTTTATCAGATTCTAAAAAAAAAGATTCTTATTTTCCCTCTGATATTTGACTTGAAGATCATACTGCATAATTCAATAAATCTTGCTTACCTTCTACATGTATCTCTCTATATTTCAGATTTCAAGTTGTAGCTGGCGTTTCTCAACGGATGCATAATTTTCAAAGTCAGTCAAGTCAACTCCTAAAACCCAAGGTAAACAAAAAGATCCCTTTTAAGATCATCATCATCATCATCATCCTTGTCTTATTTTTGGTATTACTTCCTTTGCATTGATGCTTACTACAAGTTACAAGTGGTGTCTAATGAATAGAGAGACAGAGACTTGGCATTGACTTCTCTTCAAAGAAAAGTCTGCAGTTAACTTTGATCCTCAGCCAGATTTCTCTTTGCTGTTACTATCAACAACAAATTGATTCACTCTCATCACAAAATTACAACTTGCGCCTCTTCCCCTTTTTCAAGGAATTTCCTCCAACTACGACACTAACCTTTGCGAGTATTGAAAAGTTTTGGCATTGACAATGATGGTTCTTGGAGATTGAATATATTCCGTGGCTGTGAATGACTTTGCTGTGCTATTTATATCATATGATATACTACAATATTAGGAAAAAGCATTTAATGAGTATGCATCTAGAAACCACTCGAAATAATATGTCGTGGGGAAACTTCATTCTTTTGATTCAGTTAGATGTTGTTTTCATCTAAACTTTTGTCTTCTACTCTTGTGTTCCATAAAGTTTTGATCTTTCTTAATCTCCAATTGCAGTTAATCAGATTCGTGATCTGAAATAGTCAGTGAAGAACAAAGAGAAGTGGAGAAAAGTTTGATATTACTTTTATCAAATGCAGTCGATCTGGCGAGACTTCAGTTTCATATGAGGTAAAGTTGTATTCATTTTACATCCTGGACTTCGGTTTGGTTGATGGATATACAAAGAGATTCATGGCTCAGATATGTGTAAGGTTATAAAGTTTTGTGTGTCTCTCTTCAGGTTCAATTAAGCACTTTCCCATCAAACCCAGATCGAGGAGGATCATCACAACGAATGTTCAAAAAAAGCGTAAAGCTTTGATTTGTACTCGATGGGAACGATGGCAGAATTAGGAACCATGGGAAAGTTTGGAGCCACGGCAGAAGAGCAGCAAGCTAACCAGATCGTCATGTATAAGCAATCAGCAGAAGAATGGCTATCGCGGGTCCATTCGCTCATACCATCAGTCCTGAACAAAGCGAAGACGGTTAACAATTTCACAGGAAGATGGAAGTCGATCATCTCAAAGATCCAACAGATTCCAGGTTGTTTATCCGACCTCTCAAGCCACCCTTGTTTCTCCAAGAACAAGCTCTGCAACGAGCAGCTGCAATCTGTGGCTAAGACACTGAACGAAGTGATGGAGCTTGCCGAGTTGTGTTCAACTGACAAGTATGAAGGGAAGCTGCGTATGCAGAGCAACCTCGATGCGTTGTCGGGAAAACTGGATTTGAATTTGAGAGACTGCATGGTATTGATCAAGACGGGCGTTCTGGGCGAAGCCACCTTGCCTCTATACATCTCAAGTTCATCAGAAACACCCAGAATTTCCAGTTTGAAGGAACTTCTGGCGAGGCTTCAGATCGGTCACTTGGAATCAAAACACAGCGCTCTGGAAAACCTCATTCGAGTAATGCAAGAAGATGAGAAGATGGTGATGCCTTTGATCGGACGAGGCAGCGTAGCAGCTTTGGTTCAATTGTTAACAGCAACTTCGACAAGAATCAGAGAGAAGGCGGTGAGTCTGATCAGTGTACTAGCGGAATCAGGACACTGCGACGAATGGCTCATCTCCGAAGGTGTGTTGCCTCCTCTGGTGAGGCTACTCGAATCAGGAAGTCTTGAAACCAAAGAGAAAGCTGCGATTGCGATCCAGAGACTGTCGACGACAGAGGAAAACGCGAGGGAAATCGCAGGACACGGCGGAATCACGCCGCTAATCGATCTCTGCAAAACGGGGGATTCCGTGTCACAAGCAGCTTCTGCAGCTGCCCTCAAGAACATTTCAGCAGTTGCAGAGATGAGACAGTTACTTGCGGAGGAAGGGATGGTCAGAGTCTCGATCGATCTTCTAAACCACGGGATATTGTTAGGATCAAGAGAGCACATGGCCGAGTGTTTGCAGAACCTCACTGCAGCGAGCGAAGCTCTACGCGAAGCCATTGTTTCAGAAGGCGGAGTCCCGAGTCTCTTGGCTTACCTCGACGGTCCGCTGCCGCAAGAACCTGCGGTGACGGCGCTGAGAAATCTAATCCCGACGGTGAGTTCAGAGATATGGGTGGCTCTCAACTTGCTTCCACGACTAGCGCACGTGCTGAAGTCAGGATCTTTAAGCGCGCAACAAGCAGCAGCGTCGGCAATATGTCGTTTCGCATGCTCGCCGGAAGCGAAGAGGCTAGTGGGAGAATCCGGGTGTGTTCCCGTGCTGGTGAAGCTTCTGGAATCGAAGTCAAACGGATGCAGAGAAGCGGCAGCTCAGGCAATAGCCGGATTGGTGACGGAGGGAAAAATTCGGCGGGAAGTGAGGAAAGACGGGAAGAGCGTGACGAACCTGGTGATGCTGCTGGATTCGAACCCTGGGAACACGGCGAAGAAGTACGCAGTGGCGGGGCTCTTGGGGTTGTCAGGGAGCGACAAGAGTAAGAAAGTGATGGTTTCGTACGGAGCAATTGGGTATCTGAAGAAGCTGTCGGAAATGGAGGTAATCGGCGCCGATAAACTTCTGGAGAAGCTCGAAAGAGGAAAGCTGAGAAGCTTCTTTCATCGGTAAATGATGCGACGGGTGTAGAGGAGAAGGGTGAAATGGTCCGATGCAAGTTTATATAACCGTTAGTTTTATATGTATAATGGTTCTTAAAAACGTTATCAGAAAGCCCATTTGGGCAGTAACCCTCTTAAGCTGATAAATATTGGGCTATCTACAAGTGTTTTAGTCAACTAGTCTAATCCAAAGAACAGTAGTATTTTGCTAGTAATTCTCGTAATCGGCGATGGGCTTCATAGAACAATTTTATTATTAAAGGCAGTAAAAATCATATCTACTGTATTTGTTTTTAGGCGACACAGACACAATAAAATCACATGTGCGTGCAATGCATGTCTATTCCATTATCATTTTGGTAGGAAGAAAAAAGAAATAAATAGAAAACAGAAAGAATTTGAAGATATTTTTATTAATAATGGATCGAGTAGAGAGATAGAGATGGTCAACGTGATCAACGGTCAGAAATAAATCATATGGTTTGGCGGCTTGAGTGTTAATATCTATCGGACGGGCAGAGAGTGATGATGTCCTTTAGTTCTTCTTATCGGAGGGGAGAGAGAGAGTCAGCCACTTTTGAACTCTGTTCTTCTTCTGACTCGGTTCCTCTTTTCGCATCTGCACGAGATTATTCGTTAAGGTAAATAGATACTTGGATCTCAAATTCGCTCCTCTTTTGTTTGGAATTGGTTGGGTTTATCCTCTTTCGGTGACGGGAAATTATGGTGACTGTTCCTTTAAATCCAGTAGAAGAAAGATTAGGGCTTTTACTTACGACTTTGGTTTCTCTGAAAATTTTGATGACAAAAGTCGGAAACTTTGATGTAGAAATCGAACCGCTTTAAGTATTTCCTTCATCCCTTCCTAAGTTCCTATCATCATCTTTGAGTGAATGGATTTGTGATCTCGATCGATCATTTTGGTGTTATAAGGAAAGAAGAAAGGAAAGGTTGAAAGATGAGTACTTTGGAGACGACGAGAGCTGAGCTTGGTCTGCTAGTTGTGTATTTGAATAAAGCCGAGGCCAGAGACAAGATTTGTCGAGCTATTCAGTACGGTTCCAAGTTCCTGAGTGATGGACAACCTGGCACTGCTCAAACTGTCGACAAGTCCACCAGCTTGGCTAGGAAAGTTTTCCGTCTCTTCAAGGTTTCTTTCTTCTTTTCCTCATTTTTCACATCACTCTTTCTTCAAGTTCCAATTTTTTTTGAGTGCTGTTTGCTTTTCTTGGTGCAGTTTGTGAATGATCTTCATGCCCTCATTAGCCCTGTTCCCAAAGGGACTCCACTCCCGCTTGCTCTCCTCGGAAAGGTATTCTTCCTCCTTGCTTCTTTCTCTTCCACAACTCCCCATTGACTCTCATCATTCATTTGTTCTGATTTCGGCAGTCCAAAAACGCATTGCTCTCTACCTTCTTGTTCCTCGATCAAATTGTGTGGCTTGGCAGGACTGGGATTTACAAGGTAAACACATGTCCGCATATATAAATAATTATACTAAGAAGTCTTGTCGCTGCTGAGGTTTATATCTTTCTGTTCTGAATCTGCTGCTTTAGGACAAAGAACGCGCTGAGCTTCTTGGACGTATATCCCTCTTCTGTTGGATGGGTTCTTCGGTCTGCACATCCTTGGTCGAGGTTTGTTCTCTTCCCATTAGAAATTGTTTCTTTTATGCTTTGGTTCAGACGCACCCAGTAATGGCTAGTAACTTTTCCCATGTTTACAGATTGGGGAGCTTGGTAGGCTGTCAACATCAATTAAGAAGTTAGAGAAAGAGATCGGGAACAAGGATAAACACCATGTAAGCTTGCTTCCTCAATATATCGAAACCATGATTTTTCTCTGAGGAACTGCATATGCTGATTTTTTTGTTTATAATATCATATTTGCAGAACGAGCAATACCGTGCGAAACTAGAGAGATCAAACGAGAGGTCGTTGGCTCTGATCAAAGCAGGAATGGATGTGGTTGTTGCTTTCGGATTGCTTCAGTTGGCACCAAAGAAAGTCACTCCCCGAGTCACAGGCGCTTTCGGATTCGCCTCCTCTCTGATCTCTTGTTATCAGGTATTATTTTATTTTTCCTTTTCAAGAAAAGACTTTGCATGTGTAGCGTTCTTAGGGGGATAAATAAAGCCATCAATCTGTCGGTTTTGCAGTTATTGCCATCGCATCCCAAGTCCAAGACGGTATAAGAAAGCAGGAAAAGATGATAAAAGTAGTGTCGTGTCGTATCCGGGTGTTCCATAGTCTCTTATGGTATTGTGTCATGACTTTGGGATTTGATTTGTGGTCTTTAATACTTTAATTAGATCTTGTGATCATCATATAGATGGAATAAATGGTAAAAAAACGTTTCAGTATCATCAATTAAGAAGACACAGACGAACTTGTAGTACAAATGTGTTTAAAAGAAGAGAACAGATAATTACGCTAATTGAATAAAAAATCTCGCTCATCATGAGCAACAAGATTACATGAAGTGATGCGACGTGAAATCAGTGTTAAACTGACAAATCTGAGGTTCCATCAAACTTGTTTTAGGCGGCGCTCCTTTCTCTTTGTTTTTCGTCGCCAATGATTGTTTGAACGACTCGTCGAAGTTTGAAAGCCATCGCTGCAATTCTGAGTTCGTCGCCGGCTTCGTCCCGACCATCACCTTCTTCTTCGTCTTCTTATTCTTCTTCCTCATATCTCTACTTCGCTGCGATCTCTCGGTTTGTTTCATCTTACGACTCGCAGCGGATAACGCCACAGACAACGATGCTAGATTGATTGTCTTCTCCCTGGCAGCATCTATGGCCTCGATCTCATGCTTCAGAGTGCCGAGATTGAACGGAGAGTCACCACTGTCGTCCTTGTTGCACCGCCGTCTGGCCGTGGCGGTTCTCGGCTTCATTCTGGGGGTTAACAGACGAGACAACTGAGACACTCTTAGGGCATTTATTTGCATATTTATATATTTAAGTAAAGTAATTGGAGCTGACATGGCCCGTTTTGACGATGGCCCATATTACAAAAGCGTTCAAACAATGCCACGGCCCACCGCATTCATTTACGATCCGCTTACGATGTTGTTGTCTTCACTTCTATTCTACCTCAAAAATGTTGCATTTGAAGCTAGACAGGAAATTTCACATCTTATTGGTTTGGATCATATTACAATATTAGCTACATAAACCTTAAATCATATTTAATTTGTTCATACAAACAAATCTTTAACTTCAAGCGTGCAACGAAAATCGAAATCTTATTGCCTTATTGGGTTGAGATAACACAATACCATTTTTTACCCATCATACAAGATTGTTCATTGGAGACAAACAAACAAGTCGATCAGAAGTTGGAGACACTGGTGCGATCGAAGAAAAGACCAGATGGGTGTCCATTAGGGACCAAAGCCAGTTTCACAGGACTCGCAGCACCTTCTTCAACGCTCAAAATCCCAGTGTTGAAGTTGATGTCTGTGTTTACGTAACCAGGACAAACGCAGTTGATGATGAATGATTTGTTCTGCTTTGCCAAAACTCGTGTCAGTGCGATCACTCCAGCTTTCGATAGTATGTATCCAGACATTACTGTTGGCCAACCTTTGACTTGTAATGACCCTTCTCTGTAATCCTTGAGGTACTCAGTCATCACTTCATCTATTTTCTCTTCCGTTAGATTCTCAGCATCATTCAGCACTCCTTTTGCCCATTCATTTGACACATTCTGTAGTAAATATAATACAAACAAAAGAAATCAAGGTTCATACTCATATACACACCCCAACTCGTACCTACCTATATAAGTTTATTGTTAATGGACTAGAGCAAATGAAGATGGCACCTCTAACTTTCCCATGGTGGAAGCAATGCTGACGATTCTTGGGGAATCAGAAGACTGAAGGAGAGGAATCATGGCCTCGCACATTCGCTTTACGCCGTAGTAGTTTGTCTTAATACACTCCTCAACTATCTCATATGTATCGCTCATTATCTTTGAGATGTCGGTCGGTGCACCAGACTGTACTTGAAAGTCATTTTATTTATAAGACAGACTGTACTCCAAAGTCATTTTGAATGAAATCTCTCTCTACCGCAAGGGAAGTTGTATAGAAAAAGCTGTACCTCGGCAGTTTGAGCTTTGAGAACATCGACGTTAACATTTGCCCCTCCAACTCCGGCATTGTTAACCTGGACATATTTATGCCAAACAAAGAAATCAGAAAAAGAGTATGAATATGAGATCAGTGTGTAAGGGAATTGCAACAGACTTAGATCTGCAAGTGAAACTGATAAACAAAAAAAATGAGAATAGATTGATTGATGGAGGACAAGATTCCCTCAATTACCAGAATATCGAGTTTCCCGAAGTGGGACTTCACAAAAGCAGCAAGAGAAGTGATGCTGTCTGGATTGGAGACATCAAGCTGGTGAAAGGCGATGGCTTGATCAGAAAGACCATTCTCTCTCTTGAGCTTTTCGACAGCTTCAAGACCCTTCTTCTCGTCTCTCGCTGTTAGAACCACAGTCATCCCATTTTTAGCAAGTTGCCTGCAGATCTCAAACCCAATCCCTTTGTTCGAACCAGTAACAACTGCAACTCTGCCACACGATCAAAGAGAAAGGTAACAAACCATCAAGTCAACTTATTCGAAATTTCAAGCCCAGAGATTCAGAGAGAGAGAGAGAGGGGTAGAACTAACCTTGAGTCTGCTGCCATTGAATGTGAGAAATGTCAACGAGCTAGCTATCTTCTTGTAAGGGATCACAAGTTCTGCTGAGATATTTCAGTTTAACATCAAGTGAGAGGCCATTTCTATATTTATGTCTATTTCATTTTTGTCCCTATCATTGGATAACGATAAATAAGTATCCCTCTCACACGGATGAAAGACGCGGCTTTGCTTTTATATTTTACAAACTAAAAAAGAGTATGTGACCAATTTTTGTTTTTGTTTCAAAGCATCAAAGCAGAAGAGATCGTTACTGCCATTTCATATTTAATAAGTAGACATATAAGAGCTGCTAATTTCAAAACAATTTACTGTAGAACCGTTGAGTATTTTTAGCTCACACAACTTACTGTCCATGTGATCGTTACATCACCTCCATAAGTGATCCTATATTCCTATTTTTTCTTTCTTACTGGCTGAACTCATTAAGCTCAAACAGTATATAACAATCTTTCTCTAACGTGAAACCTAGTTTATTTAAAATATGTCATTTACTAACACATAATACGGAACACAGTTTAAGTTTGACAGAGTTGGAAAGCATATTTAGATCACTATTCTACTACTGCAAGTCTGCAACTAGACTATTCTGTGTGTTTTATGTGTCAAAGCTTTTGTTATATTTTTTACCACGTACGTGTTACACATGAAAATTATTCCTTGTTTTTCCCCTGGACGTGTTCAAATATGGTTATTCCGAGAACAGAGAGTTAAACCCAAATCAAGTGAGAGACTATGTACTCTTTCACATTAAAAAAAAAAAATATGACGGATCTGACTGTATCATTTTTCCATGAAAGAAGAAACTACCACCAAAACAAATGGCCACCACAAGAATGCTAAAGTTGTTCTTGTTCTTGCCACAACGAAGACACGGCTATCAGATCGCGAGTGTACCACTTCCTTCGATGATCGGGTTCTCCTCAGATGCATCCGACGCTTGAGTTTTAGGCTTACTCGTCGTCCTCGAAAAACCGTAGCCCAGAGAGCTTCCGCTTGCTTCACATAGCTGCCATTACCGTTTTACACAAATCAATCAGACCAAACAAGATTCTGACCTTTTTTTGTTTTTAAACGAAGAAGATGATGAATGAAAATGAAACGCACCTCCGTTAGTTCCGACAGGTGACGGGTTCTGAACTCGTTAATCGTATTTGCGATTTCTGATGTCGGTAATTTGGCCTGACAAGGATTTAACCCCAAAAAAAAAAAATTGATCATACACTGTGTCTTGGATTATTTCCACAGACAATAAATCATTATGTTTTTACCTGAGCAAGAACAGCAGCTGCCAACTGTAGACTTGGCTCCAGAGTCTCCGGGACAACCTACGAGATTTTGTGATTGAGAATTATTAGTGTATGATCAAGAAAGCATATGTCTTATCTAGTGGGAAACTGAAGGGGTTCGTGAACATTACAGCAGTAGCACCAGCTTTCTCAAGATTAAGACCATGAACAACGTCGTGTGCACGGACAAAGGTCTTGACATTAGGGTAGTACTTGCTCAGAGCCCAGACACATCTGTAATTTGCTCCCGGTGCGTCTAAAGCAACCACAGCAGCACATGCTCTCTCAGCTCCAATTTTGTGGAGAACCTATTTGTTCGCACAAGTAATATTTAAGTGCTGATATAATTAGGTAATTGTCTCCTGCGTCTTTTTTTTTTCGTTTTATTTGTGTACCTCTTTACTACCAGCGTCTCCAAAATAAACAGGGAGATCCAAGGAACGCGCGATAGTCACTCTATCACTGCAAATAGTATATGAGGTATTCAGGTAAGCAAAGAATGCGCGTAAGAGAGATGGAATTTTATATCAGAGAAGTTAAAACGTGATCTCAATGTGTGTGGAAGTTACTGATAGTGCTCACATTTTCGGTTTATCAGGAGATCAAAATGATATCTGAAACCTACAAAATGATACAGCAAATGAATAAGCGATGTCACGTTACCTGCTGACATCGAGGGCAACGAATGGGATAAGTCTTTCTGAGAGAAGCTGAGCAATTATCTGCAAGTAACAAATAGAAGATGGCCAAGAGTTAGGATGTTCTCGTCTAACGAGCATAAAACTGAAGAAGTTTAGATAATTTATAAACCTGACCAACTCGTCCAAATCCACAAATAATTATATGATCCTGCAAATCATCCGTCTGCAAAATAAACCCAGACAGGAAAAAGATGGATTAGACATTAGATAGCCTTGTTATGATTTCCTATACCAAAGAATGTGTGAGCTTCAAACACTAATTCAAGTGTTCCCATTCAAGTTTTACCACGATTGACTTACAGAGTTAAAAAATTTATACACATATCATCAGGATTCCTACCTCACTTTCAACCGGCAATAAACTTCTAACATCATGCAACTCAAACCGGGATGCAATTAACTGGCCACCAGCAGCTAACCAAGGTGTGATAGCCATTGAGATTCCCACCACAAGAAACAGCAATGAAGACAACTGAGGAGACATTATACCCTGGAAGAACAACCGATTAGGACTTTATATTTTCAAGAAGCATTGCTTATTTTATAAGAAAAAGACAATGTTGATAGCAAACCTGATTGACAGCTTCTCCGAAAGCAACAAATGCAAACTCTCCGCCCGGGGCCAGAAGAAGACCGGCTCTAATTGCAGATATGATTGAAATTCCGAACAACTTGCCCATGATAACGAGTAATATAGTCTTCCCCAGTATCAAGAGTCCCAAAGTTCCCACTACGACAGGGAAGTTAGAGAGAAGAAGTTTCGGATCAATAGACATGCCAACCTGAAATGAGTGGAACTCGTTTGGTTAGTCTTATGCCTGTGATTACATATGTTTACAGTAGAAAGAAACATCAAAATCTTACTAAAACAGAAAAAAAAATACTTCCTCTCATCATCAACAATTTTCCTGATTCTTTTTAGTAAATGAGAAATATATAGATAAAATTCATAACTTACCGTCATGAAGAAGAGTCCCAGCAGAAGACCACGATATGGAGCAATATCAGATTCTACTTGCAAGGAAAATTCAGTCTCCGCAAGGAGTAAACCAGCCAGAAACGCTCCTAGTGCCATGGAAAGTCCAGCCTGATTGATAAAAACGGCCAAATTTAGCAGAAAATAAAGAATGGCCAAATACCAACAAGATTCAAGGTCATACCCTAGCTGTCAGTAAACTAGTCCCAAGAATAACGAGAAGTGTATTGGCAGAGAATATCTCGGCGTTTCGATTTTCTGCAACTTGCTTGTAGATTGGTCGAAGAAGCTGTGTGCCACCACAAGAGTGTCATCAATGCCTTAGATTATAACTCCAGTGGAACATATGAATTATGAATTAGTACCCAAAATAACAACAGTGAAGCATAGTAAATTTTCATAATACGTTCATAAAAACATGCCTCTTGCTTTTGTAGCAAATCTCAAACGTTAAAGTATCTGAGACTTACAAGACGGCCACCAGCAATTATGGCAGTAATAGCAACTGCAGCTTTGACTGCAGCAAGTCCAAGAGCTTCAGCAATGGCTTGAAATCCAATCTGTGAAGAACAGTTTGAAACTTAGCATTTTACTACTGGGGTACTTCTTCAGAGATAACCACAAGTTTCTTCTTAAGAGGAGCAGCAATTAAACTATCAAAACTGTTACTTAGATAATTGCCAACACATGCCATTGAACACAAAAGCAAACCGTACTGAAGAAAAAACAAAGGAACCATAGAGATGAACTTACCCCTCCTTTCGATGAATTAGGTGAGATAAGTGGGATAAGAATCAGTAAAACAACTACAGCTAGATCCTGTCGAAGAAATTAGCAAAATGATGAGAAACTCCCAGCATAGTTTTACAGGATGAACTCCGTTCTGAACCGACCTGAAAAAGCAAGACGGAAAATGTGGCCCGTCCATGTCTAGATGTACTCTCACCCCGTTCTTGTAGAACCTGAAACCCAAGTACATACTTTTTTTCTTCAACAAAATTCCTTTCATTTAATATCTCTATCTGAATACAACCAAAAATGTCACCTGAAGGACAACAGCAGTGGAAGACAGTGCAAGGCCATTTCCGATAACTATTGCCGCTGGGCCAGCCTGACCAGCAACATAATGGGCAATCAATCCAACTACTGCTGCTGTGACCAGAACCTAGATTACAACAATAGAATTGTAGATTAGAGAACATGGATAAATTATGTGGAATGAGATAAGGGAATCTTCAAATAATCAAATTACCTGAGCGGAGCCTAATCCAAAAACATATTTCTTCATGGAACTCAGTCTTTCAACAGATAGCTGTCAAATCAAAAAAAGAAAATTGGCTCCGAAAACAGTTCAAAAGCAAAAGCGCAGCATTAACATATATCAAATAGTACCTCAAGGCCAATGTTGAAAAGCAAGAAAACAACTCCAAATTCTGCAATGGCCTTGGTTGCATGCACATTACGGATTATCGAAAAACCATAAGGACCAATCAGAATTCCAGCTGCCAAATACCCAAGAACTGGGCTGCCTATACATTGCAGCAGATGAAGCCATCAAGACAGCACATTAATCTCTATGCAACATGATTGCAAGACTGAATATGTTTTTGACTGATGAGAGCATTGAAATGGTTGGAAGTTTGAGGGAAAGGGATGCATTGGAGAAATAATAGAAGAGCCTCCTACTTACCTCCAGGAATTTTCTGAAATAGAGGCACAAATATGACGCTTGCCAGCAGTAAGAACAAAAAATCAAGAAGCGAAGCTTCTTCCTCATTGACCTAATAATTGCAGAAGTTTCAGGCTGCAAAGTACATTCCATACAATTTGCTTGGGACTTTGAAAAGAACGAGAACAATCATTCATACCTCCTGGTGAGGGATCATCGCAAGCAGTTTCTTAATTCTCTTGGGCAGTTTCTGCACTTGCCGGATCAAAGGCTTCTTATTGGAAGAGACATCTTCTGTACTAGTGCTGATAACATCTGGCTGTTGAAGCAGGTGATTGTTCCCCCCTCCTCCATTGGAGTATAATGTCAGTCTGGAACAATTAAGAAGCTCATAATCAACAAAAAGACCAAGTTTCAAAAAATAATCCTTCATGTACTAAAGTGAAAATGATCCTTCAAAAACGAAGAGTAGATTTTAAAACTGACCCTGCTCCGAGAAGTGCAAAGCCAAGAATTAGCTTGGGCCATTGCTGTTTGACAGAATCAACTAGACTAGCAAACACTGTAGTGGTCCCATCTGGATTGGAAGAGAAGAAAGATGCAGAAAAGAAACGAGAGGATTTATTGAACGATGCCTTGGATGCATTAAGAGAAGAAGCTTCTTTTGGCAGATCTTTCTGTGTTTCCGGTTTTTTCATTTTTGACTTTTCAGAATCTGCTTCGACCACTTTAGAAGACTCTACCCTTGGCTTTCCATTCTCATGATCACTTGAATCATAAGGCTGCGTTAGTTTTTGAGCCTTCTGACCAACATTTTCAGGCAAGTGATCAGCTGTGTTCTGTATCGCTGATCTATCTTCATGTAACGGTGATTCCCTTTCAACCTGATGGCTAACATTTTCGATATTAGCTAAGAGTGACACCTCATCCACGAGAGGCGTTTCTTCATCCGAGGGTTGGCCCTGAGTTTCTTCTGGGGTCTGCGAGATGGAGAGAGACTTTTCAGCTCTCTGCAAAGCAATCTCTGCATCATTAACGCGTTGAGTAGCCTCAAGCTCAAAAGCGACAGCTTGTTCGGCTAATTTCATGATATTGGCGACGTCCTCTTCTGCTTTCAAGGCATTGATCTGAATTGTCTCAGCAACGTCATTTAACTTGTCAACTTGCTTCTGAAGCTCATCTTTTTTGCTCTGTAAACAACTCAGTTGGGCCTCAGAATTTGCTAAATTCAGTTGGCATTCTTTGATGTCATCCTTGGCAGCTAGAATGGCTTCTTCTTTGTCCTTGAGATCATCTGTTTTGTCAGTCTCTTGAGAGGATTCTGGAATACCACCATTACTTGGACCTGCTTCTTCAAGAGATTCCTCTACAACCCGAAGCCTTGCTTGAGCGAGAGATAACGCCATCGTAGCCTTTTGAACAGCCTCCTTAGCGACAGACTCCTCATCAACAGTATCTCGGATGACATCAAGGGTTTTGTTGACCTGAAGCCAAACACTAGCCGCTTCGTCCTTGAAAGCTATGGCAGTTTCTGAAATCCTCTGAGCCTTTTCCTCGAACATGGTACTGTTGAGCCTAGCAACTTCCAATTCTTTGGTGGCCCTGTGCACTAACTCCCTGAGTTCCTCCAAACTATCAGTTTGGTTTTCGGCTCTGACATCTTTTTGTTCGCTATCATCATTAGTTTCTGAAAGTTCCACGCTCCGGTCATTACCTAGACAATGTGACCTAAATCCGAAGGGGACAAGTGCTGATTTGGTAGAATGCAAACAACTAGAAAAGCTTCCAGGAGTCAAAGTCAAATGAGCAGATTGAGCTAAGTTCCTTCTCAATCGATTACCCAATTGCACTTTAGAAAAAGAGGTGCGATGCCTGCTGATGAAACCACCTTGGGGACTTATCAACCGAGTTGGCAAGCAGTAACTCACACCGTTTCCTCCACCATGAACCAAACTCGGCCGCGGAAATTCCATGTCGAATCACAGAGAGAGAGAGGCTAACCGATCATGGAAAATGGGTGTAACGGAGTACGAGTGAAGGAAGGGAAATCGAGAGTTGAGAGAGACTGATCAAAGTGGCTCCTCTTCAGGTTCCGTTTCAACAGATTTTCTCCGTCGCGACTCTTCAAAATTTCCAGTCAAAAGAATCGAAATGAGGAAGTAAGTACCCCTTTAATTAAATTTAATTAAATTATAAAACCTGCAAATTAGCCCACCAACCTTTCATGCCAATCAAAAGGGCTTTTTGCAACAAACACCCTCACACTATACAGTTTTCGTTTAACTCTACCCATAATATTGTATTGTGTATTTAGCTTCCTGTGTTAACCCATAAATTATAAAATTATAGATTCGAACGACGTCACCACCCAAAATAATACTTTGCATGTACAATCAACATCCATTGGTAACATCAATTCGCGAGTTTTCTTTCTTTTGTTGCCAAATCTATGACTATGACTGACTATTTTAGCCATAAATATAAGAAAATGTGGTCCGTCCGTGGCTATCAAATACTTCCAACGCCCTTGGCTATCTAAAAGTTGACATCTGGGCTACAGTTTTAGGCATTGGCACTAACCACCTCACGAGTGGCTAACTACTTATTTATGCGTCTTGTCCTTTAGAGTCAGTCGCGCTTTTTTGTACTCACGGATATTTCACTGATTCAAGGCCACAAATATCATATCAAATTATTACTCTTCGCCCATCCGAGTCCATATTCACCGGATTCGTATATTAAATCATATTATTACTGTTTGAAGGTAAGCTGTGTCTTTGGATTCTGGAGGATGCTACGAAAACAGATGCATTGCTAACACATGGTCTGCTTGTTGATCATCGTATCGCACTTGTAAGATTGATTTCAAAGGACTTTACCCAAATGAGAGATATGTACTCAACATGAACATATATGATGGATCTTCGATCACATGAATCACTTCACCATACACCACGACCAAGTTGGTGATGGTTATAAACATAAAAATGAAAACTGTTCAAAGGGACGGTGTCTTTTTCCGTGAGAGAAACTACCAGCAAAAGAATGATCACCACAAGATGGTGAAACGTGTTCTTGTTCTTACCGGAATGAAGAAAGGTCATCAGATTGCAAGTGTCCCTCCTTCGATTATCTGATTATCGTCAGATGTATCCGACGCTTGAGGTTTAGGCTTACTCGTCCTCGAGAAACCATAACCCAGAGAGCTTCCACTTGTTTCACATAGCTGCCATTATCATTATACACCACATCCCAGTACAAATCAGTCAGACCAAACCAGACTCTGATTATAAAAAAAAAAAACGATGAAACTTGATCGAAAAGAAACGCACCTCCGTTAGTTCAGACAGGTGACGGGTTCTGAACTCGTTTATCGTATTTGCGATTTCTGATGTCGGTAATTTGGCCTAAGAATATATTTACACACAAAATGATCATACACTCTGTTTACCATGTGTATGGGTTTATTTCCACTGACAAGGAATCATTATGTTTTACCTGAGCTAGAACAGCGGCTGCCAACTGTAGACTTGGCTCCAGAGTCTCCGGGACAACCTACGAGTTTTTGTGATCGAGAATTATCAGCGTATGATCAAAAAAGCATATGTCTTATCTAGTGGGAAAGTGAAGGGGTTTGTGAACATTACAGCAGTAGCACCAGCTTTTTCAAGATTAAGACCATGAACAACGTCGTGTGCACGGACAAAGGTCTTGACATTGGGGTAGTACTTGCTCAGAGCCCAGACACATCTGTAATTTGCTCCCGGTGCGTCTAAAGCAACCACAGCAGCACATGCTCTGTCAGCTCCAATTTTGTGGAGAACCTGTTTGTTTGCACAAATGAAATAGTGTTCAAATTAGGATATAGTTTGTAACTGTTAAATGATGCATCTTCTTCTTTTTTGTACCTCTCTACTACCAGCGTCTCCAAAATAAACAGGAAGATCCATGGAACGCCCGACCGTCACTCTATCACTGTAGGTAAAATATGACGTTTTCAGGTAACCACAGAATGCGACCAATTTCTAATTGATACTTCGACACTACATAATATGAATACGCCATGTTATGTTACCTGCTGACATCGAGGGCGACGAATGGGATAAGTCTTTCTGAGAGAAGCTGAGCAATTATCTGCAAGTAACAAAGAAAAGATGGCCAAGAGTTAGGAACCCCGAGATATCCTGTGACGCAGACTATTTACACAGATGTTCTCGTCTAAAGAACATAAAACTGAAGAAGTTCAGATAATGTATAAACCTGACCAACTCGTCCAAATCCACAAATAATTATATGATCCTGCAAATCATCCGTCTGCAAAATAAAACCAGACAGGAAAAAGATGTATTAGACATTAGATAGCCTTGTAATGATTTCCTAAACCGAAGAATGTGTAAGCTTCAAACACTAATATAAGTGTTACCATTCAAGTTTTACCATGATTGACTTACAGAGTTAAAAAATCTATACACGGATCATCAAGATTCCTACCTCACTTTCAACCGGCAATAAACTTCTAACATCATGCAACTCAAACCGGGATGCAATTAACTGGCCACCAGCAGCTAACCAAGGTGTGATAGCCATTGAGATTCCCACCACAAGAAACAGCAATGAAGATAACTGAGGAGACATTATACCCTGGAAGAACAAGCGATTAGGACTTTAGGGAAAAAAACAATTGAATTATATCTATGCCTGCGGAAAATCCTTAAGTTTTCAAGAATCAATGCAAACCTGATTGACAGCTTCTCCGAAAGCAACAAATGCAAATTCTCCGCCTGGGGCTAGAAGAAGACCGGTTCTAATTGCAGATATGATTGAAATTCCGAACACCTTGCCCATGATCACGACTAATAAAGTTTTGCCTACTATCAAGAGTCCCAAAGTCCCAATTACGACAGGGAAGTTAGAGAGAAGGAGTTTTGGATCAATAGACATGCCAACCTGAAATGAGTGGAACTCTTTTTGTGATTACAGTTGAAAGAAACATTAGAAGCTTATTCAAACAGAAAGAATCCTTCCTTTCACCATAAACAGTCTCCTGATTCTTTTCAGAAATGATAAATATATGGAAGTTATTTTAGAACTCATAAATTACCGTCATGAAGAAAAGTCCCAGCAGAAGACCACGATAAGGAGCAATATCTGATTCTACTTGCAAGGAAAATTCTGTCTCCGCAAGGAGTAGACCAGCCAGAAACGCTCCTAATGCCATCGAGAGTCCAGCCTGATTTATAGAAAGTTAGAAACGAACAAATTTACCAGAAGCGAAAGAATAGCATGGCGGAGTAAATGCAAATGCCAAGTACTGACAAGATGAAGGTCGTACCCTAGCTGTCAGTAAACTAGTCCCAAGGATAACAAGAAGTGTGTTGGCAGAGAATATCTCGGCGTTTCGATTTTCTGCAATTTGCTTGTAGATTGGTCGAAGAAGCTGTGTGCCACAAGAGTGTTAATGCCTAAGATTATAACTCCATAGGAACAAATGAACAAGTACCAAAAGCAGCAGTGATAGCGCAACAAACTTTCATGGGAAGTTCGTGAAAATCATTTCACCTTACAACTTCGGTAAATAACTAAATTTGGATATCTGGAACTTCAAAACTTAAAAGGTATATGAGACTTACAAGACGGCCACCAGCAATTATGACAGTAATAGCAACTGCTGCTTTGACTGCAGCAAGTCCAAGAGCTTCAGCAATGGCTTGAAACCCAATCTGCGAAGAACAGTTAGACACTTAGCATTTTACAACTGGTACTTCTTAAAAGATAACAACACGTTTCTTTTTAAGAGGAGCAGCAATTAAACTATCAAAACTCTTACTTCATAATTTTGCCAACACATGGCGTGAACACAAAAGCAAACCGTACGGAAGAAAAAAACAAAGGAACCCTACAGATGAACTTACCCCTCCTTTCGATGAATTAGGTGAGATAAGTGGGATGAGAATCAGTAAAACAACTACAGCTAGATCCTGTCGAAAAAATTAGCAAAATGATGAGAAACTTCCAGCATAGCTTTACAGGATGAACTCCGTTCTGAACCGACCTGAAAAAGCAAGACGGAAAATGTAGCCCGTCCATGTCTAGATGTACTCTCACCCCGTTCTTGTAGAACCTGAAACCCAAGTACATAGTTTTTTTCTTCAACAAAATTCCTTTCATTAATATCTCTATCTGAATACAACCAAAAATGTCACCTGAAGGACAACAGCAGTGGAAGACAGTGCGAGGCCATTTCCGATAACTATTGCCGCTGGGCCAGCCTGGCCAGCAACATAATGGGTAATCAATCCAACTACAGCCGCTGTCACCAGAACCTGGATTACAACAATAGAAATGTATATTAGGAAACTTGGACACAGAATTTGGATAAAATATGTGGGTGGAATGAGATATCACCTGAGCGGAGCCTAATCCAAAAACATACTTCTTCATGGAACTCAGTCTTTCAACAGATAGCTTCAAATCAAAAGAAAACAAATTTTTGGATCTTCTACCAAACACAGATAAAAAGCAAAAGCACGGCATACACATATATCAAATAATACCTCAAGGCCAATGTTGAAAAGCAAGAAAACAACTCCAAATTCGGCGATGGCCTTGGTTGCGTGCACATTACGGATTATCGAAAGACCATAGGGACCAATCAGAATTCCAGCTGCCAAATACCCAAGAACAGGGCTGCCTATACATTGCAGCAGATGAAGCCATCAAGACAGCACATTAATCTCTATGCAACATGATTGCGAGACCAGAACTGAAAATGTTTTTGACTGATGAGAGCATGGAAATTGTAGGAGTTTGAGGGGAAAGGAAAACAAGGAAAATGAAAGGGATCATTTGACAAAAGAGGCTCCTACTTACCTCCAGGAATTTTCTGAAATAGAGGCACAAATATGACGCTTGCCAGCAGTAAGAACAAAAAATCAAGAAGCGAAGCTTCTTCCTCATTGACCTAATAATTGCAAAAGTTTCAGCCTGCAAAGTATATTCCATATAATTCGCAGGGGACTTTGAAAAGAATGAGAACAATCATTCATACCTCCTGGTGAGGGATCATCGCAAGCAGTTTCTTAATTCTTTTGGGCAGTTTCTGCACTTGCCGGATCAAAGGCTTCTTATTAGAAGAGACATCTTCTGTACTAGTGCTGATAACATCTGGCTGTTGAAGCAGCTGATTGTTCCCCCCTACTCCATTGGAGTATAATGTCAGTCTGGAACAATTAAGAAGCTCATAATCAACAAAAGGACCGAGTTAAAAAAAAATTATCCTTCCAAAACGAAGAGTAGATTTTGAAACTGACCCTGCTCCGAGAAGTGCAAACCCGAGAACTAGCTTGGGCCATTGCTGTTTGGCAGAATTAACCAGACTCGCAAACACTGTCGTGGTCCCATCTGAACTGGAAGAGAAGAATGATGCAGAAAAGAAACGAGAGGATTTATTAAACGATGCCTTGGGTGCATTAAGAGGAGAAGCCTCTTTTGGCAGATCTTTCTGTGTTTCCTGTTTTTTTGTCTGAACAACAATCTTTGACTTTTCAGAATCTGCTTCAACCACTTTATAAGACTCTACACTTGGCTTCCCATTCTCATGATCGCTTAAATCATAAGGCTGAGTCGGTTTTTGAGCCTTCTGACTAACTTTATCAGGCACATGATCAACTGTGTTCTGAACCGCTGATAAATCTTGCTGTATCGGTAATTCTTTTTCAACCTGATGGCTAGCATCTGCAGTATTACTTGAGAGTACCACCTCATCCTCGAGAGGTGTTTCTTCATCCGAGAGTTGGCCCTGAGTTTCTTCTGGGGTCTGTGAGATGGAAAGAGACTTCTCAGCTCTCTGCAAAGCAATCTCTGCATCATTAACGCGTTGAGTAGCCTCAAGCTCAAAAGCGACAGCTTGTTCAGCCAATTTCATGATATTTGCGACATCCTCCTCGGCTTTCAAGGCACTGATCTGAATTGTCTCAGCAACGTCATTCAACTTGTCCACTTCCTTCTGCAGCTCCTCCTTTTTGCTCAGCAAACAACTCAGTTGGGCCTCACAGTTTGCTAAATTCAGTTGGCATTCTTTTATGTCATCCTTAGCAGCTAAAAGCGCTGCTTCTTTATCTTCAACGTCGTCTTTCTCCACAGACGCTTCTGGAATACCATTCCCTCCACCTGCTTCTTCAAGTGTTTCCACTACAACCCGAAGCTTTGCTTCAGCGAGAGATAACGCCATTGTCGCCTTTTGAACAGCTTCTTTAGCCACAGATTCCTCATCAACAGTATCTCGCATCACATCAAGGGTTTTGTTAACCTCATGCCAAGCACTAGCCGCTTCATCCTTGAGTGCTATGGCAGTTTCTGAAATCCTCTGAGCCTTTTCCTCGAACATAGTACTGTTGAGCCTAGCAACTTCCAGTTCTTTGGTGGCCTTGTGCAGTAACTCCCTGAGTTCCTCTAAACTATCAGTTTCGTTTTCGACTCTCACATCTTTGTCTCCGCTCTCATCATTAGCTTCTGAAAATTCCAGGTTTCGATCGTTACTTTCCGCATTACCGAGAGAATCATTACCTTGGCAACTTATCCTAAACCCAAAGGGGATATGCTTATTAGCTTGGCGGCCGTAGCCAACGATTGATTTTCTAGAATGCAAGTAAAATCTTCCAGTGAAACCCGCACTCAGAGTCAACGTAGAACTTGGTGATACATTTCTCCTCAAACGATTACCAAACTGCAATCTGTTGCTCATTCCATTGGGACACAGTTTGGCGCTTATCAGCCGGTTTGACAAGCAGAAACTCGCACCATCGCCACCATGAAACAAACTCGGCCGGTGAATACTACATGCAGATTCCATGTCGAATCAAACTAAACTAGTCTTGCTTTGCTCCTCGAACCTAATAAACAACACCTGTCCAGCAAATCGAAATTCCACGGTTTTAGGAGTCGCACGACAACGACAACAAAAGCAAAAATCACATTCAGACTTGAAACGAAAATCAGAAACCGGAGAATGAGATAGGAAATCTGTGGATGAAATGTAAAACTTCAAGCGCCAATCAGAAACTCTATACATGAAAACGAACACACCACTTCACAAGCGCGGAGAGAGAGAAGAAGAGGAAGGAGAGACTAACCAATCATGCAAAATGGTGGAGATGGAGTTTTAGCGAGCTCAAGACTAATCCAAGTGGGAGTGGCTTCAGAGCCGTCGTTTCAACAGAGTTTTTGTTTCCCTCCGTCTCATCAAATTCTCCGGTCAAAGTCTCTCTCTCTCTCTCTCTCCTCCTTTTAGTTTCTCGCCAACCAGACATGGTAAGGTTTTATTTTCCCGTTTCTAACAAATTTACGAAAACACCCCTTCTCATATCATACGTACTGTATGATTCATATCATCCGATAACCAGTTGGTTTGATTCGGTATGTTAGTTTTTTCTTAACCACCAGATACATATTCTTCTTTCGCATGGAAAGCATATTCTCTCACACTTCTAAAGTTTCATATTACGTACGCATCAAAATCATCATCTATTGCGATAAAAATGACAAAGAATATTGAATTCAAATATGGATATTACATTTATCAGGAAATCATTGAAACACTACAACAAAATACAACATGATTAATCCTAAAGATCAAGATTACGAAATGACAGTTCCAAGTGTAGACTACGAAACTCTATCAGCAAATATGTCATAATCACAGATTGGAACATCAAATTTTGCTTTCTTCGTGCGTAATAATAATAAAATAATGTATAACGAACGAATCAGAAAAGAAAAAAAGAAATAAATGTATTCATATGGAAACAACTCATTACAAATGATATATCAAATCTTTCGCCGCAACATTAGTAAATCCAATCACTCACAACTCACCGGACGATATTTTTACTCAAGACTGTGAATCGCCGTTCTCTTCCTTGGCTTCGACGGCGACGTCTTCAATGGGCTCCGGAGGAAGCGTGTTGCCTGAGGCGGTGCGACGGTGGTTTGCGGCTTGGAGGACATGAGCGTAGTTGCCTTTCTCGAGGAAGAGTTGGTTAAAATGATGCCGGCAATAGAGAACGCTGTCTAGGGAGGCGTACGAGGAGTGAGTCAGCGTGCACCCACCGTGAGCGCACCGGAAACATGTCTTGTGAAAGCATTCTCCTTCCATTTGCACCTTTTATATTAGACACGTGAATTAACCCAACATTAATTCGAACCGAGGCTACACTGTATAAATTGTTCATCAAACCAATTGATTCCATAATTTCTTGGACCAAATTTTCTGAAATCAAACCGAAGCTAAACTAATCCGAAAGTACACAAAACGAATGAAAATTTGTTTTTTCATTCAATCAGAGAGTGATAAAAATATATCAACATAATAATTCGATACAAATTCATTCGAACCGATTAAAACATGAAACCAAATAAAACCGAACAAGACCAAACGGAAATATCGACCCATTGAAGTTTGGGTTTAGTC